>ML779072.1:1160149-1196973 GCA_009831015.1 Picea engelmannii | reverse complement strand
ATACTTTGGCCGATTCTTTAGCTGTCTCAGCTAGTTTGCTCAAATTTCCTCTGCCGCCTATGGTAAAAAATGATGTTGATATAAGATATAGGCCCTCGGTGCCGGACAATGTCAAGCATTGGAAGGTGTTCGAGGATGATTCGTAACTCGAAAGGTTTCTCCAATCAGTTGACGAATTTTCTGCGTTGCATATTGACCAGGATCCCGACCTGGAAGGTGACTCTCGTCCTGAGGAGTTTTTAAATAAAATCACTAATCATCAGATCGTTCAGCTGCCCAAAAATCACATTCCGATAGGACTCGTCCCTTTAGAAAGATTGTTCAATGGGAATGATGTGCCAGTAAAGGGCAGGGACTCAAATGAAGATGCTGAGACAACCGAATGCAACATCAACACACAAGAGGAGCTCAGATTTGTCAAATTATCAAGCAGTTTGACCAGAGAATAGAGGGCCAAATATACGCAGTTGTTGTGAGATTTCGCCGATGTGTTTGCATGGACATACGAAGACCTCAAGACGTATGACACATCTGTCATCGAGCACAAGATCCCATTGAAGGAATATGCTAGGCCATTAAGACAAAAGCTGAGATAGATAAATCCCATGTTGCTTCCCATCATGGAGAAGGAAGTTAAAAAGTTGTTGGATGCACGAATCATAGTCCCCTTGAGATATTCTGAGTGGGTGGCCAACTTCGTCCCAGTAAGGAAGAAAAGCGGAGAAATCAAGCTTTGTGTCGATTTCAGGAACCTGAATAGAAGCTCAAAGAAAGACAATTACCCCCTACCTAAGATGGAACATATATTGCAGAGGGTAACTGGTGCATCCAGGATATCCATGATCGATGGGTTTTCTGGCTATAATCAGATATCGGTCATGCCTAAGGATAGGGAGAAGACAACCTTCACCACTCCTTGGGGCACATTCATGTATGCAAAAATGCCATTTGGGCTAATGAATGCAGGAGCAACATTTCAGCGAGCCATGGATATAGCCTTCATCGGAGAAAAAGACCAGTTTGTAGTGATCTACCTAGACGACATCACGGTCTTCTCCAGGTCTGATAAGGAGCATCGCGGCCACTTAAGGAGAGTTTTCTCGAAGTGCCGGAGGTTTGGTCTTTCCCTAAATCCCAAGAAGTCCCTGTTTGCTATGTAGGAAGGGAAGTTATTGGGACATATAGTATCGGCAGAGGGAGTGAGAATTGATCCCAGTAGGGTGGAGGCAATTCAAGCCTTGTCACTTCCTAGGTCTAAAAAAGAGGTTCAGGCCTTTTTGGGGAAAATTAATTTTCTAAGGAGGTTTGTCTCGAATTTTGCCGAGCTAGTGAAACACATCACAACCATGCTCAGGAAGGGAAACAAAGTGAAATGGACCGGTGAGCCCAGGGCCTCTTTTGACCAAATAAAAAGGGAATTGACTGAGGCACCTGTGCTTATCAGTCCTAACTATTCCAAAGAGTTCCTAATTTTCTCCTTTGCTTCTTTTGATACAGTGGCAGCAGTCTTATTACAGAAAAATGAGGAAGGACGTGAGCAACCCATCGCCTTCTTCAGCAGGTCATTAAGAGACGCAGAGAGTAGGTATGAAATCATGGAGAAGTAGGCCTATGCCTTAGTGAAAGCTCTTAAATCTTTCAGAGTCTACATATTGCATTCAAAAGTAACAACATATGTTCCTTCAGCTTCCGTGAACGACATCCTTATGCAACCCGACGTAGACGGGAAAAGAGACCGATGGATCGCAAGAATTCTGGAATTTGACTTAGAAATAAAACCCACCAAGCTGGTTAAGGGGAAAGGTTTATCCAAGCTACTGGATGAATCCAACTGCGAAGCCTTGGGAGTTAGTTTCATCAATAGTCACCTAGGATCTTAGCAAGATGAATCGCCCAACCAATGCTCTCAAGATGGCTTATCGCTGGCAGAATGTGCCTGGTATCATGACATTCTGTATTTTCTACAGGAGTTGAAGCCCCCCGATGGAATGGGAAAAAGTAAAGCGAGGGCTCTTAAGCTCAAGGTGGTCAGGTATTGCCTCGTTGACCAAACCTTGTACTAGAAGGACCCTCTAGGGGTATTTCTGAGATGCCTGGACCCGCAGGAGGCCCAGAAGGTTACGCTTGATTTTCATAGCGGCCTTTGCGGAGGTCATCATTTCTGGAAGACCACAACCCACAAGATACTCCGAGCTGGGTATTACTGGCCCACTTTATTCCCCGATGTTTGCAGGGAGATCAGAGCTTGCACCAAATGTCAAAAGTTCTCAGGAAAGAAACAACTCAAATCACTGCCATTGAAACCCATAGTAGCTTCGACACCTTTTCAGCAGTGGGGGTTGGACTTCATCGGAGAAATTCATCCTCCCTCAAGTGGTCAGCACAAATGGATCCTAACTGCAACAGATTATTTCACCAAGTGGATAGAAGTTGTCCCCACCATAAGTGCATCACACAAAGTAATTATTAGCTTCCTGGAGGATATCATAGCCCGATTTGGCTGTCCCAGCAGAATCGTCTCTGATAATGCTGCTTATTTCAAATCTGAACCTCTAATTATGCTCTGTGAGCAGTTCCAGTTCACGCTAATTCACTCCACCCCCTACTATCCCCAGGGCAATGGTTTAGTGGAATCCTCTAACAAAAGCTTGATAAAAATCATCAAAAGATTGTTAGAGGATAATGAAAGAGCCTGGGATTCAAAGTTGAAATTTGCTTTGTGGGCCGATCATGTCATGACGAAGAAGTCTCTGGGCACTTTGCCGTTTCAACTAGTCTATGGAGCAGAGGCGGTTTTCCTTACTCAGCTTGAACCTATGGCGAAGTTCTTTCAAGACTACGAGGGAGAACCAGATCATATGATCAGAAGAATTCATCAAATAGTGGAAGTGCAATAGATCAAAGAACAAGTGAGGGATGTAGCTTATAGTCATCAACAGAAGATCAAACAGGATTTTGACAGAAAGGTCAAGAAAAAGGGGTTTAAGTGGGACGCACCCAGACAGGATAAAGGCAAACACAACAAGTTCGACGCCCTCTAGATCGGCCCCTTCAAAATATCTGAGATTTTCTCCAACAACACATACGGGTTGCAGGATCTGGAGGGTGAAGAGGTTTTCAATAGCCTAGTGAATGGGCATTTTCTAAAAAAAAGTTTTATTTGAGCCTTAGACAGCTCCTCTGTTTGTAAATATTGTCCTTTTTACTTTTGTGTATTTTCTTTTTACATGTTTTCGGCTTAATAGGTGACTCCATAGCCCAATAGAAAGACACTGAAGCTGCGGAAGAATTTCTTAGAGCATCGCAGGGATGAATCTATCCCCCATGGAGCCTAATGTTAGCGATTATTTTTGTCATGGGGCACAAATTCACCTAGGTCTGCAGGATGATTGGGAAACACCCAAGCGCAGCAGCGGAAGGATTTCCTTCCCGGCTACGAGTCAAGCAAGTGAGTAAAGTTTCACTGTCGGTAGCCAAGATCCAGCCTACAAAGTTAATCGATCGGTCAATCGGGTTTTTAGGGCTGTCAAGTTGCCCGGGGTTTAGCACGAAGGGCAGCGCCAATGGTTCAAAGAAAATATGGATCGTCCGATCTCGTTGGGACAGGTGGCAGCCAGTCGGTGTATCGGGGATCGATGATTCGGGAGACAAGGAGCTTTCCGTTCATTCCATTTGAAATTTCCGATCAACGAAGTTCCAAAAGTGCCTTTGGCGCCTAGCCCAGGGTCTTATCCCCAGGTCACATCAAGCGAGCCTGCAAAATGGGGGGAGCCCCTGTATAATAGCGTACTATCTGGGTCGTTCATATGAGGGATGCGCGGCACACGTCTGTGTCACGTCGACATTTTTGATTTCTAGGGGTACACGCTCCTCATCCCTTAACTTCTCGAAACCTCAAACCCTGAAATGCCAATAGCGCCCAGAATCGGGCCCGTGGTTTTGGCACCTGGTCATAAAGGAGAAAGCCTGGAGGAGGGGCGCTTGTGTTTGACATTTGGCCACTCAGGTCCCAAAGAACCGAAAATCCATCTCAGTTGTTCATTTTAGAGGGATGCGTGGCGTCCATTAGGTCCTCCCGGCATTTCGCCTATCATGACTTTGAAAGAGAAAGATCTTAATCTTTTCTCATCTGTGAACCCCGAAGCACCGACATCACTTTGGTAGATAGGCATAGGGTCATAGCCCGTGGTCACTCCAGGGAGTAGAAGGGGCTGTACTGGGAAGCCAAAGGCGCTGAATTTAGATTCAAAGAGAAGGGGCACTACATTCTCCAGGTGTCGATTCGACGTGAAATCCCAGTACCTGCTGGAGATTAATGAAGAAAAGAGAGGGTGGCTCAAACCTCACCTCGCTCATTTATTGCAGAGTATGGAGGTCCCAACCGAAAGTCTGCCCGGGAGGGTCCCCTATACCATTTCTCCTCAGGGAAGCCACACCGAGTCTTCAATTCGCCAGAGGAACCTGCACATGCCAATTCAACATTCAAAGGGTTCAGCTACCCCCTGGCATGAGCCATGCTGAATTAAAGAGGCATATGACAGGGGAACAAAGGACATATTTGATTAAGGAGACGTCACCCATTGAAAGTTCTGAGACGCCTATACTCGGCGAAAGGAAGAGAAGAGTATATGTAGGCATTTTTTCCATTTTGTAATGATCGATGGTTGAGCAGAGCTCCCTACTGTAATGTTTTAACAACTATTCTAGCTTTCAGCTTATGCATCTGTATATGATATTTCTTGTTTTATGACAGACAGTTCTTCTTACTCCGTCTAATTTTCATCTCATGCTCAGAGGGTTCGTGAACGACTGACTCGCGTGAACTATTGCAGTTCTGTTATGATAAAGGATTTATTATTACATAATTGTGTCCTCTGGTTTTTTTTTTGAATCAAAGTAGATCTTGTGTTTAAATGCCTTCTTCTACAGTCTGTTAGAAACCTGTTGTTTATAAAAGACCTCTTCTTTTCTCTTGTATAAGTCTTCCGCCTATTCACCCTTTACTACAACTCACAGTCTAAAATTTATGCAAGACCTCACTTGCTCATGCATACCTGGCCTGGTTTCAGAGTTGGAGCGCTATTGTTTTGAGATTCCCTCCATTAGATCACCCATCTACAAACAACCGTGACATAAAACTGATGGGCATCGGGCTCTTCTCCTGCTAGCAATCCAGGAGTGACTTCCGTCACCAACATAATGATCATAGGAAATTGATATGTAAAATTATCTAAGGATTCACATAGAGAGAAAGGGCATCTCATGCGTTCATTGACTGAAGTTGTGACATAATGGATGTTAGTGATGTTTGGTGGGGATGATGTAGATGGACTGGGTTCATGTTGGAAGCTTTGGCATACTGCTACTAATGTCTTTTGGAATTGAGGTACTAGGCAATGTTGTGTATAATGGCCATATTCTAAACATACGGTGCAGGAAAATTTGGTTCGTAGCCCTTTTCTACTTGTGTTAGGGGAGTTAGTAGTAGTACTTGCTAAAGTGATGAACGATGATGGTGTTGTATTGAGTTGAATCAGGTTACGTAACTTGGGTAGAGATGGGCATTTATTGGTGGGGTGTCCATCTTTCTCACATAACGTGCAAGGAGGTTGGACACATGGGGGAAGTGGAGATGTGGGCTCCTTCTTCTTTCGCCTGCCCCCAGCTGTGGCAGGGAGGTGAGTGAGTGGGGGTGTAGAGGGTATGGTGGGAGTGAGTATGGGAATCATCATTGGGATTCATTCTATTTGGGGGGAAAGGGAAGGTTGAGGAAACATCTCTGGTGGATGTAAATACCAAAATGGGATTGCCAACACCATATTAGGGAGAGTAAGCGTTGTGGCCACTTGGAAAGCTTGTACGCCTAGTGGAGGGTAAAAGAAGGGGAGTTGAGTAATGGCTTGGGGAAATATTTCCCACACTAGGATATGGCCTTGGGGTGAGGTGAAATCGTGAACTAGTGGAGTTGACGCGTTCACAGGAGGCTCGTGGGGAAGGGGCTTTGCGACTAGTGGGAAATTAGATATAAGAGAAGCCTCCCTGGGAGGAAGGGTATCCTCGATATCAGTTCCTTTGGATGATATGACACATGCTTGATTGAAATGATGAAGGAGCGGAGGTGCACCATGGTAAGTTCCTAACAATGAGGGGTCTTTGAAAATTCCAGGCCCCATTTCAATGAGCGGGTATGCTTCAGGATTAGTGTGGACGAGGGGGAGAATGTTATCGATGTTGGCAGAAGGGTTAGGCTCATAATGTGAAACTTGGTCAATTGTAATGATCTTCCCATTATGGGGGAACATCATGGTTTGAAAGATGGAAGAGGCAACTACCTTCATAGCGTACATGTAGCTATGACTGAACAAGATATTGTAATCGAGTGGGGCGTCGATAACTTCAATGTCAATGAGAATGGTATTTCCCCTGAGTTCTACAGGGATGTTTTGGAAGAGCCCTTCATAAGAAGATGGTCATCCATCATAAGCTCTTAAGGTAATGAAAGATGGTATGAGTTCCGGGGAACCAATTTTTTTCCATACAAACTTGGACATGATGCATGTGGATGCGCCTTCATCAATGATGCACCGATGAACTGTAATGTTATGAATTTTTATTGGTATTTGAAAAGCGATGAGAGCGGGGAGGCGAGGTTCTCCACTGTCGAGATCAAATGTGATGAGCTGGGTATCCGTGGGGTCTACTTCCCGCAAGGAAGAAAGTAATGACTTTTGCTGAGTGGGAAAAGTTTGAAGTACTTCTAATACTGACATGGCAGCTGGGGACTGTGATAAGTCATCAACCAAACTGTAATTATGAGCCACCCTAACCTGTGGATTGTGTACATTCCTATGCAATGGGATGCGAGGGATGCGAAGAGGTGTTTTTGTGTTAGAGAGAGGAATCATCAACGGGGGTCCCATGGGTGCTGGTATTGTTTCTGGGGGAATGGGAAAAGACTCGGTGGGTGCACGGTATTGATGACTATGTGTCTGTAGAAGGACTTCTTCCTCACTAGTGAGGAGGATAGTGCAATCTACAGGATTGTTTGGGTTGAGATATTACCCCAACTGTGGTGGGGTAGGGTGCATGTCCTATTGGGTGTTCATCAAACCCTGGTGTAGAATGGGATTATGCAGCACGACTGGGGAAGGTCATTGGACGTATTTTTGTGGGGCCTGCTGAGGGGCAGGCGGTGCTGGAGGATGTGGTCCATGTCCTGAGTCTTTCATTCATTTAAAATCGGTGATTTGGGGTAAATGGTGAGTATAATGACCGAATTCACCGCAAAGGGAACAAGGGAAGTTGGTTCGAAGATTATTGTTATTTTTCCCTTGACACTTGTTGTTGTTGCCCCCTTGAGGGTTCTGATTCCCTTGACTCTGGTTACCCCTAGTAGGGTTGTTTTGTTGGGGGTGATTCCTGCCTTGACCTGGGTTATGATTGTTCCAGTTTTTTACTTTCTTTTTGGCACTATTTTACTGATGGGTCAGATTTGCCGTATTCAGCTGTTCAAAATTTTGATATTGATGAATGGGAGAGGGTTGAACAAAATTCACCCCAGCGTGAGGGTGTGGGTGAGCCATGGGTTATGGAGGACCAGGGAATGGAAAGTACAGATTCTATGGGGGTAATGATCCGTAAGGTACATAAGAAGGCGTGTTCTTTCACTAGTACTTAGAGGATAAGATGAGGTAGAGGGAGTACCAAAACTTGTTTGGATAGGTGGATGTATTGTGGGTGCCGGTGGTGGCCCACTAATGGGTGGAGGAAGGGAAATAGGGTATGGTTGTTGATAAGGGGGTGGGGGATAATAAGGGGTTCCTACATATGCTGACAAATATTGAGGTGTGCCATACATTGGTGGTCGTTGGGGTTGTGGACTATGGTGTGTGTTATTACCAATCAATCCATTTGTTGAGTGAGACATCTCGGGTTTGTCTTTGCCGAATGGCACGGGTTTCGGGATATCAAGAAGTACTGTGTACAAGTACCCTGATTGTGAATAGATGAGGTTGTATTGTTGAGCCTTATTGATGTCTTCTTCTTCCGATTGAGGGAAGGTGGAGGCCACATATTTACCAAGGAGAGAGACAAGTGATCTGAGAAACCAATCAAGACATTGTTGTTTGGTGGTTTCTGCTTTGCACAAACTACGTCGTCAATGTCACTCGTGGATGTGATTAGAGATATGTGTGGCTGAGGTTTGTTTGAAATTAGAAAGTAGTTCAAGACCATTGTCATGTCAGATCGGTAATTGGAAGAAGGTAAAAAATGGTTTGGCCAAGGACTCGAAAGTCGCATGGGACCCCGATTTTTCATCTACATACCATTTCGCTAATGGGCCAGTGAGTGTGTGTTGAAATAATCATAGTCGGATGGAATCATCCATAATGCTATTGGAAGAGCACCATAAGTGGAAATTCATGACATGGTTGGCAGGGTCATCCCTTGCTTTTCCTTCAAACTTGGGGATGTCTAAAGGTAGTTTGGTAGGCATTACAGGCCATGTGGGGTCATGCAATATAAAATCATTTGTGAGTTTGACTAGATCTAGTATGTTGAGAGAGGCCAGGTATGGCATCTGTAGTGGTGGTGGATGATTAGTTCTATCCATGGTGTGAGTGTGTTGTGAACCTGACCCTTGGGGGGGACTAGGTGGGTTTGTACTTCCCCTTTGAGAGGAAGTTGTCCCCCCGCTTCTGGGTAAAGGAGAGCGAGTGGACTGTGAACCTTGGGAATTGGACCCAAGTAAGGTGGAACCAAGCAAAGTTGACCCTAAGACAATGGCACTCACTGGAGTGTGTGAAGGTGGTGCCAATGAGTTGGCAAGACTAGTAACTCCTCCTAGAATAGGAGGGACGTTTAGCAAGCATCTGGAACGACGGGGGTTCTGTGGGTCCCCTACGATGTCTAACTAGCTAAGTGGATGTGTGCAAATGGTGGTGAGAATAAAATAAACAAGAGCCTTTGTTTGCAATTTTTTGAACTTTACACAATATATATATCTAAATCAAATGTAATCAGAAATGCATCATAAAGTGTTTTGATAAAGAAGCATATATGTGGATAAGTGGATTTTGTCCACATGGGGAAACAAAGAAACAAATGATCGTGTCCTAAAAGACGTAATTTCCTTCCTCTCAAAATAGCAGTGGACCTTCTAATAGCACTCGACAGTGGGGTCTGAAGCCACCGGAAGAGAAACTAGTGAAGGATGAAGCGATCAGTTATAATGAAGGGTAGAGGTGGCATATCCTGAAAGAACTGGCGATATTTCCCAATAGCTACACAAAATCCAATCAAGGTGAAATTGCAGCCCACAATTGCCACCTGGGTAGATGTCCTAAAATTTGGTCACTAGGTACCTCGGTCAAAGTGTGACATTTAGATTTTCAGCCTAAGAAATGGGTCATGGGATGGATCCCGTCCAAGAGGTGGGTGCCTCAAGGGGGTACGCACAAAAGAACCAGACCTTGACCTTCAACCCTTCACGGGTATCCCCCTGCCTTATGGTGTTAGGAACACTTGACTTGGAGGATTTACAGTTCCCTATTTGACAACTTCTATTGTTTTGACAATGTGAGAACCAGATAACGAGGAGTTATTTGGATGCCTATCCCTGAAATCCTACCTAGGCTAAAATTTTTATTTTGGCACCTCCTATGGAGGAAAAGTTAGAGAGTTTTTAGAAATTTTTTAGATATGGTTGTTTTGAGAGATTGGGGGTGTGAGCCAATCTCGTTGAATTTAAATGGGAGTGGATAGTTTTGTCAAGAAAAGGGTGGGGTGTTTCGGAATCCCTTTGGAGGAAACTTACTTTGACCTCCACGTTTCGAGATGAAAAATATGTGAGTGGTAAGTGACTTTTGTGTGTGAATGAGTGAAAGTGTGCCAATGTTTTAATGAGTTAGGTGTCACCTTTCTGCTTTTGGACTTTTCTTGGTCCTTACAAGTGTTGATTACCTAATTAACTAAATGACTTTAGTACAACCTTGCGTAATTCAAAAGTCCCTAGGAAGCTAGCATGTGGACATGTGGGTCCTTTACTATTCCTTTAACTCCCTATTGTGATTTAATCTAAGAAAGCTTTGAAACTATCCTAGATTGTGATCATGTGGGCATGTATGGGCCCGTTACAAAATCTTTAAACTTCCCTAGTGATTTAATCTAAGAAAGTAAATTTCAACACTATCCTATCTTTGTAGCATATGAGCATGTATGGGCCTGTTACAATCTTGAGATGTGTTTGAAAAATAAACTAAGAGGAGTCCCAAGGGGGTTGTTGTCCTCTCCTAAAGGTTTTAGTATTTTTAAGGGAGATGAAATTGTCCTACAAGATTTTTTTGATTCTCAAGGTTGCTTTGAAGCACGAGAGAAGAGCATACTAAACGATTGTTATCCAACTTCTGGTCCCAATGCAAGTTTTATGTGATTACAAATGATTCCAACTTATACTTTTAGTCAAATCAAGCCATCCATGTGGTAAAATGAAAGCAAAAGAGGAAATAATGATTTTAAACCCCCTAGGTGCCTATTGTAAGTTTTAAACCTGCAAAGTAAAGCAATGCATATATATATTCTTAAGCAATACAGAAATTAGTCAATGGCTCATACACAGAATACACAGAGATCTTTACCGGAAACCCTCAACCGGGAAAACCTTTCTTTTTCATTATATCGAATTTCACCATTCGCCATACAATATATAAAATGTTTTTAGGTATTCTGTAGATACCAAAACCCTAATCCCTTAATCCGAGATTAATTTACAAATCAGCTAAAAATAGAAAAATCTGCTAAAAATAGAAAATAACCGCCCAAAAAAAAATTTCGGGGCGTTGCCCCGAACGCTGCGCGTACTTGGGGTGCGGCCCCAAACCCCGTCGGCCCCGGGCTACGGACTGCCAGACGCAGTTGTTGTAGCACACCCACACACACACACACATGCAAAGAATATAACACATACCCAACACCTATGTGTTTTGACTAATCCCTTTATATGGAGAGGGAACTAAGTGTGGTGCAGTTTACAACATGCATGAAATCATTTTTAAGAAGGCTAGGGGCCTTCCGCAAATCACAAAAAGGCTTACAATGTGAATTTTTCTTCACAGGTGTGTGGGTCTCAGAGTAGACAGAGGCAGATTGAGCACCTTTGCGCAAACTGAAAAATACTTTTGGGCATAGGTGCGTAGGGGGCGCTGAACAACACAGTAATTTTGGTGCACGTGCGCACGATGCGTGATTGTGGGCCAATAAACATGCGCACACCTGTCACATGGCCGTGAAGAAAATTCTAAATGGAATTCTCTCAATTCAGCTTTGAATTGGATGTTTTGCAGGTCAGCTTGGGCCGGTTATGGTACCTATAGGTTAAATAAACCAAAAGAAGAGCTAGAAAGACCCAAATGGGGTAGGAAATTGATACCTTTCCCCAAAAGGAGTCACCAATTTGTCGTGCCTCTTTTGTCACCTAAATGAGCAAAACAAAGGTGCTTACAAGCTTAGTTGGGTTAGCTAAGCAAGAGAAGAGTGAAGGCAAGGGTTAGAAAAAGAAACATAAAAGACTAAGCTAATAATTAAACTAAGAAATGAAAGAACAACTAAACTATTGAGAATAAGTACATACAAACAAGAAACCAATAAGACTCATGTCACCAATGGAAAGGATTGTATTAGTGAAAAGAAAACACCAAGAAGAAAGAGGACTTTGGGTCCCTTCTTCCTCCAAGGGAGGGCTCTTGGACCCCCACAATTTGAGCTCTTCTTACAACTTTGAAAACTTGAAAGAAATGGTGAAAGAATCCCAAGCTAATCCACTCAAAAGGTGAGATGGATTGCCCAAATGTAATGTTGATAGTATACTCTTGGTGAGAAAAGAGGATTCCCCAAGAGAATAACAACAACATAACCTTGCAAATGAATTCCTTGAAAATGTAGTGCACCCATGGCCTTGTTTTATAGCACCACTTTGAGGTATTGTGCAACCAACTTTTAGTGTGAAAAGAGGTTGTTTAGGGCATTTTTAGGTCTTTGATCAACCACACAGTTGGATCCAGCTGAGATTTGGATGTCAAATCAACTTGGAAGCTGAAACATAAATGGGTGGGAGGCTGACCAATCTCATAAATGCACCATTCTCAGGTGTGTGTGGCTTGTAGTGACCACAGTTATGCATCGTGCGCATGTGCGCTTTTCTTGCATTTCTGGATGGCGCATGTGCACGCGCACCCTGTGTATTCATAACACACTTTGATTTTATCATTGGTTGTATAGTGTTGGACCTTTTGGAAATTCTTTTTTGGTAATTTTGGTCCATGGGTGAACTCATAGATGTTTTGAAGATGCTGGATTCCTGTAACCATTTGCGGACAAAATTTCAGTGATAACAGTGATCTCCCTTGAAAATATTACAAGGGAACTTAGGCTTACATCCTATCCATATGGATTTATCAACAAAATCAATGCCACCAGCATGAATAGGAGTGTCTTGTTGCACATCTCCAACATGAATTGCAGAGGTTGGTTGTTGAATTCTAGTATGACTCGTAGGGACTAGGCTCATGCCCCCAACATGACTTGTAGTAGTTCATTTCACATCTCCAACATGACTTGTAGAGGTTGGTGATTTATTCTTCCTATTCTTCCTCTTTCTATTTCATTTAGACTTTCGGTTACTAATAGTTATACTTTCACTAGAGAAGGTAGAAGGAAGAGGACAAGACTTTTCTAATGAAGGAACATCAACATGATGCCCATGACATAATTTTCTTAACTAATAAGCATCAAGAGAATTCGAGACATTTGGAATGGTACCCAACCAAACCGGTAGTCCCACATTCAACCTAGGAATGTACAAAGTGGCCGTGAAAGGGACACCAATGTTTTGAAAGAAAGGAAAAGCACAAGAATCCCCTTGTGAAAGGGGCCCTTGGTTGGTATCATCAGGAACCTAGTCCATGAATATCTTATGTATAGGTTCTTCCCTTGCTAGATCATTCAACTCCGTAAAAGTATCACACATTGACTCTGGTAAATAAATGGTATAAAAAACAATGCCTATAAAGAGGCGGCTCCACGATTCTAAGAAAAAAATCGAAAATTCCTCACGATCGACAGAGTGGGACGTCTACCACCTTAGGTCATAGACTCAAAGAAATAACTAACTAACTCGCTATGGAAAAATAGGGAGCACAGAGCACACCACTAAAAATAAAATCCTAAAATATACAAACCAAACAAACTACCTTTCCAAATGATTTTGACCCGGGGAGATGAAGTCTTGATCGTCAAAATCATTCAAAAAGGAAAACAACTGGACAGGAGAAATAGTTACACAGACTTCCGACTGATCGTCCCTTCGAGTGTCGCCCAGAGAGTACAAAATTTTCCTTAGGTACCGTGATACACCCCTCGCAACCACCTCTGTGTCAACCTATATAATGGAAGCTAGGACATCAACTTGTAATAAACAACCAGGGAGGTACAATCGACAACCGAACGAGTCTATGGGCATGGTAACTAATCTCGAAGATCCTTCTAAGTCCTGAAACACAACATGGACAAAATCACTCTTATATTACCTTGGACGAATCCAAGTGTCTTAGAGGTCTGACACAAGTCAGGCCAGTAATGATACATGATTCACCCTAATACACACTCTCTCAAACTCTTTATCGGGATCATGAGTGGATATCTTTGTCAGTGTCCTCCATGTGGCCTCGTGTTTGACTCCTGTGTGAGAGGAGCTTCCCGGATTGAGTAATTACAAAGTGTATTTTTCACATCGTAGCATAGAAACCTAAGTTAAGTTTTGGTTGGCCTTGGAGAGTTTACCTCTCCACACCTAATCCAAGGCCCTAACCTAAGCTATTGGTGAACCCTAGAAAAAGTGTTACTAATATATTTTAGATTAGCGTGTTCATTTTAGGGGATTTTATTACTCAAGGAATGGAAGTGCAACTTATGTTGTTTTAGACTCTTGCAAAAATGAAACTTATAAGAAAATTGGAAAAAAAAAACTTTATGCTAATCCTTGAAATGAAAAAAAGTTTCAAGAAAGAAAATGCATGAATAATCCTTCAAACATAAAGATATAATCTTTTCTCCTTTCCATGCAAAATGCATAATGCAACTTTCAAGTGAAACAAAAGAGAAAATGAAAGGATTTTCTTTCTTATTTTTTCTTTTGAAATGCTTTCAAGATGAGAAGAAAACACAACCCTATGTTAATTCCTTTTCTTTTTCCAATAACAATGAAAAGCAATGCAAAGAAAGAAAGAAAGAGACCTAACTAGCATATACAACTAGGTTTTATTTTTATTTTTTCTTTCAATAAAATCAAAATTAAGAAAAGATGTTAAAATAAATTGCAGAATACATGATTTATCCCCCCCCCTCCCCCTTCGACCATGAGGGGGAATTTTATTTTTGAAATGCAACTCATTTTTCTTAAAATTCAAGCTAAAAATAAGCCAAAAATGCTTGGAAACACAGAGAGACGAGAGGATTTTTTTTTTCATGAACAATATGAACCTGCAAAATGTCTAAACCAAAAACAATAGAGGATTTTGGAACTCAAGAAGACCCGGGAACAAAAAGTTTCTAGAAAGATTTTTTTTTTTTTTTTTTAAATTCTCCAAAACAATAGAGATGTGTGTTGTGCACGACCAACCTGCATATGTTTGTGGGCTTTATATAATGAAGACTGTGTATGTATGTGTGTTGTATAGAGAAAATGATGCGTAGACATCTGTAAATTTTCAAAAAAGAAACAGTTTAGACAAACAACTTGGGAAAGGATAGTTCGTAGGCACCTATAAGGTGACCAGAGACCCAACCTGACTCAAAACACTCAAAAAAATTAGAAAGAAACTGAAAATCAAATCTAACCAAGATTTTTCACTAAGACCCTAAAGATGCGCCCTAGTGGAGTCGCCAATTCTAATAGTGAGGAAAATCCCCCTATTACTATATTGGGTCAAGGTATAGGAAGAACATTGACTTCCCTTAAAAGATAATCATATTCCTAAGTTATCCCAAAACTACCCAAACCAAAAGACAAGAGAGAGGAATTAAGTATATGTACCTTTGATCCTAATGTCAGGTGTATACCTCCTTCGCCTTTGTATCTTCTTAGGATGCGGGTCTCCTCCCAAAGCTGATCTACAAGAACACTTCGGAAAACAATGCTACAAATATAAAATATCTACTTGTTACTTCCAATATTCAGATATAAGCATAGATGAATTTAATCAATAAAGATATAAAGACACAATATATTGGGACAATAAATAATTCTTTTATTCAAAATGAAGATTAGAAATATTACAACCTTTTTATCGACAAACGCTCTGCAAACCAGTTCTAGGCTCCTCTTATTGTTGCTCCAAGTGCATAATTTCCACACTACCTCTCAAAATCCACTGATCTCTTTGAGAAAAGGGAATGGATTGTATAAGGATAAAGGGATGGAGGGGGAATGTTGAGGCCAAATCTTAGAAAGGGCTGCAAAACTTAGGCTAGAAGGGGAAGGGATTTTGGCAGAGTTTCTCTATTCTCTTGCTTGATGTTGTAAATGGGACCCCGAGACCTCTTTTTATATGAGAAACGATGGTTATTCGGTTTGGGGACAGGCTACAATGGGTAAACTGGCTGGGAAACCCTTGATATCCCATAAAATTTGCCGAATTCCTCGTAAATTTTTATTTTTTGCAACTTTTGAAGGTAAACGCGGGTTGTCTAGTATGCAACTAGCATATGTACGTGGGATGTAGTTAAGTAGGGCACGCACATGCTCCAATTTTTTTTTTTTAAGAAGGATCCTCAACATTAATTTGGAAAATTGTGTAAGTGGAATGGCCAATGCCATGTATGCATAGGTAGGGAATTTTTGGACTATAACACTCATGTAGTGGTCTTCATAGTTATCGACATGGTAGTATTGTTCCTTGACTACATCCCAAAAAAACCCAAGTGGGATCGACCCCATATATTCCAGATTCATCTGTGGAACTTTGCTCCTAGTAAGCTTCCCACAAATGTTTGACATGGGGAAGAGCCTTGAGGAGTGCGAAGGTGATCTTTTCCCTGTCGGAAAAATTGTGAACAGAGGAATAACCTTCTAGAATATTCAACCATTTTTCTAAGGCATCGACATCTATCTGACCTTCAAATATGGGAATATAAAAATTAACTTGTACCTTGAAGGGAGAGGTTCCTCCAAAGTGGTCGCTTGATGAAGATGTGCCTATTGCTATCGACAGACGTTGAAGGATGTGGGAAAAATTATCCTTCATTTCGTCCCTCTTTCGCATGAGAGATTGCTCAAGTAACATGTTAATAGAATATTTTGCTCCGTCATTTTTATTTTCTTCCACCATAGAGGGTTTCTTGGGCGTGCGAGAGAGATTGTTATCAAGAGAGACAAGATTGATACCCAACTTGCTATACTCGGACCTCGTCGGGGACATGCACTGAAAAAAACTCAAGAGCAGCCTGCTCTGATACCACTAATCCGTATTATTTTCGGAACGAAATGAAAGAAGAGATATTATAATGAAATACACATAAAATTTGTAAAAAACAGAGAAATACAACAATACATGATTTCTATTAATGAAATAAATGTACATAGACTATAAAAGTACAGAGTGCAAGACTCACTATAATTGTGGTAGCTTTATCTTTGAGAAGAGACGTGAAGACTACACTCATTCACATGAAGATGATTGTAATGAGGCTCTGAAGGAAGTTTTATGCTAAGCATTAATGCCAAAACCATAGACATCCAAAAACCCAACCCTAGGAGATGAAGCGCCAAAATTTTTGTGGGCCCTGTTGGGGTAAGTTAGTACATTAACTTCCTAGGGTTGTAACTTTTGCATACGATATTTGTTTTATGCATGTGATAATAGTTGGAAAGCTCTATTTGAGAGCTACACATTATGCCATAAACATGTGACTCTGTCTAAAATTTGATTCTGGCAAGCCAAGAAAACATTGTTTAGATCCCCAAAACAACCCAGGAAGTACAAAAATATGTATTGACATGAAAACTTCCAAAATAAGATAGTTGGAATAGGTGGGCGGTGTTACAGGTGAATCCTCCTGCGGACAAGCAAATTCCCTCTTGGTATCTAGACCCTTAAAACCAAGACAGAAAGGGTGCTATCATTGGTCATTGACATCCTTTTAGATCTAATTAAGCTAATGAATGAAGATGAAGAAGAAAAGTGTACCTTTTTAAATGGCATTTTTCCTCACAAAGTCCAATTTGAGCTTCAATACCAATCTCCTCGATAGGTCCTTTAGAACAAACAAATATACAACAAGCTTCCTATTCTACCAATATTAGCTCAAATACAGATTTATCTACTAGAGACAAGTTCATGTGGAACAAACATAAACTTGAAAGAAACAGGCCAAGCATGTATGTATATTAATGAGAACAAATGAATAATACTTACAATCCTATGATGAAGGTGCAACAACTTGTTCCAGCTCTCCTTTTCCAACCCCTTTGCTCAAGTAATCTACACTGATTGTGCTTCAATGGAAATACCACTTATGGAATCATAAGTTTGGTGTAATTCTCAATCTCCATCTCTCAATACCACTTATGACATCATAAGTTTGGTATCTCTCTCTCTATCCATGTACTGTATGTTGCATATGATATCATAGGTTTCATACTTCCAATCTTTTCATGTCTCTTTCACCATGATAAGGCCTCCTTATATAAGCTTGGAGAGGCCCAACCACTTGAGAGATATTTGGGATAAGTTGAGGATTCCTCTCCTTCAGTTGTGGATCTTCCCTAAGATCATGCCTTGAACTCATATCCGAATCCAACCAACTTTAGAGATTGAGGGGATTCTTCCCTGATTTATCTCAACAAACAAAAATTCACCCAGGAAGGGTAGCACTCCCCCGAAAGGGTGCACAAAGCATTTCAAGACTCCCCCAAAGAAGGTTAGGGAGCATTGGCACTCCCTGACAATGTGTAGGGGAGTGATGCCTTCCAAAAATCATTTTTAAGTAGTTTTTTTAGTGGAAAAAGGATTGTACTCCTTGTCAAGTGATTTCTCCTCTTTAAAACCAATCTTTGAGGTGTCTTAAGTGTCTTTATGATGTCGTTAGAGGAATAACATAGGAAATATGGAAGTGTGATGTTTGTGACACTTGTGGTCAAGATGCGACACTTGCAGACAATATGCGACACTTACAACACTTGTAATGATGACACTTGCGATCATTGCAATGAGTAATTTTGAGGTGTAATAGATTGCCCCCAAAGTGTGAAGTCAGAAGACGATGATGACTGAAGTACTTTGTAGAATCTTTCGAGCAAGTGTATGGACACAGAGAGGTTGGAAAAAGCTACACACAACCATCAAACAAATATTATGACATTTTTCAAAACCAAGGAAGGCATACCTATGCTTGAGTGATAAAATACTTTCAAGGTATGGCCACCATCAAATACACTGCGGATCCATAATCATATTGACAAAAGGTATAGTCACTGAAGATATAATGTGGATTTATACTCCTATGACCTAAACTGATCATAGCCATGAATAATACATAGTGGATCTATGAGACAACAAGACATAGCCACGACCAATACAAAGTGGATCTTTGTGACAATATATGTGTCATAGTTCAAAAGAAATCCTTTGCAACCTAGGAAAAGTATATATAATAGTGATAACTCAACCCAGGGTCTTCTTACCAATCCTAATGTAGTACGAATCTAACCATGTGCATAGATGTCCTGATGTTGAACATGGCATAAACCACTTGATTACTGGTCAATGATGTAAACAGTTAACAAGCACGAGGGAAATCACCATTGTTGTCAATGATTCCCAAGGTACGCTAGTAAATTCCAGCGAATGTGAATGGATGAGATAAAGTTGAACATCTGTGGAATCATTCGATCAGAGGTGAATGATGTAAACCCATTTTTGGACGCAAGGAGGTCTGCCATTGAGGCATGCAGGTCCCAAGGTACTAACTGGTTTCTAAGTCTAGTTCCTGGATGATGTATTGAGGTCGACAGGAATAGACTCTTCATAGGAGGGCCTTGATGTATCCCCCATCAATGACAGGAAATTGACATAGAGACATAATTGGTGGATCAAATGAACATGGACTCACACAGGTATTGAAACAGGATATTTGTGATGGCTGACTCTCGAGGCATATACTTCCTTTGAACACCGAGGCATGACAACATAAAACATGACAGGGACCAAAACTTGATAATACAATGGATAATGTGATTTATGTCGGGTGACCCAAAGGATGAAGGAAACTCAAAGGATTGGTTCAGTGCAAAGGTTCAACAGATTGAAATGTGTGCAAGGATAAAATGTCGTGTTCAAGAGAGACTGTAAGGTCACTAGTAAAGTTCTCAAAAACTTCTTGGCTTGCTTCTTTCAATTCCCCCCCCCATCCATATAGACGAGTACTTATTTTTGGTTTAACGAGATTGAGGAGGGTAACACATGATCGATATAACTCACCTTCGGTAAGTTCCTCTTCCTTTGTTTAATTAACTGAAAGAAGAAATGGTTCGATCGCGTATGGGCCCTTCAATGTATGATCCTTTAACGAGTCCAAAGAAGGTAAAATCGGTTTTTTTTCATATTTAGAGAGTTTGAAAATGACTTAAAGATGAGTCCAATGTGGTCCTTTTTCGTAATATTAGTTTCACGAGGCCGAAAAAGAGACAAGTTATCACTCGAAAGACTCCCTTTCAAACCTTTGAATGAGTGGGAAAGGAAGAAAGATCACTCGACAATCTTTTCATGTTTAGAGAGTCTGAAAAGAGATTTAAGACGACTCCACGGGGTTCCTTTTTTGTATATCCATGCGAGCCCGAAAAAAGAGATAAAAGGTTTCTCAGTTACATTCTCATGTTTTTATGAGCGCGAGAAAGAAAAAAGACTAAGCTTGGTACTCCGCCCCCATCTTGAAAGATATTGGCTTAACTCCAAAATGATCATCAAAGGCTAGAGACATGCCCCCCAAGCTTCAAATCATTCAATGAATTTGAGGTTGTCACCAATTTCTGTACTAGATGGAGAAAATGGATACAGGTGGATGAAATGAAGGTTCAAATATGAGACCTAACGAAAGACTCGACTTGACATCTACGAGATTTGGCGAAAGACTTGACCTGACAGGAGAGGTAACTGTTTCATTTTTTAATGAGTTTGACAAAAGAAAAGAACTATGCTTAGGGCTACAGGTTCAATCCCTGAATTTTTGTTTCATTTTTTAACGAGATTGCTACAGAGAAGAAAATTATGCTCAAGACCTTTGTTTCATTTTTTAATGAGCTTGATACGCAGAAATGAAACTATGTTCGTGACCTCTGTTTCATTTTTTAACGCGCTTGCTACAAAGAAGAGAATCTATGCTTATAACCTCTGTTTCATTTTTTAATGAGCTTGCCACAGAGAAGAGAAACTATGCTCGTAGCCTTTGTTTCATTTTCTAATGATCTTGCCACAAAGAAGAGAAACTATGCTCATAGCCTCTGTTTCATTTTTTAACAACCTTTCCACAGAGAAGAGAATATATACTCATGACTTTCTTCTTGATCATGGCTTCCAGGAAAATAATTCTCTGGAAGGAAAACATGTCAAGGGACAAAAATTGGTCATGGATTCCAAGAGATATTCACTGGATGGAAAAATAATGCCCTGGAAGGAACACATGTCAAGGGCCGCGATAGGGGTAAGGAGATCAGTCTCTAATAACCCTATCAAAGATATCACCATGTCAACTACCGAATCTAAGTCATAAGAAGTTGAAGTCATGGGAGACAATGCCACATAATTGACTTGTGGAAGGGGTGATACTGACTGCATATAAGACCCGGTTAGGGAGGTTATTGGGTTGATGGTCAAGTCAGGGCCAAAAAACTAAAGTTGATCAATAGTCACCATTCTTCCATCATGCGGGAAATATATCAAATGAAAAAACATGGACACAATAGCGTTCATGGAATAGACATAATATTACCCAAGGAGTAAATCGAAATCCAAGGGGTCTTGGACTACCATAACATCAATAAAGATGGTTTTCTCTCCCAAAGTTACTGGAAAATAAGGAAGGATCCCTAAAGGGTGATTGGTTCTTCTGTTGAAAGTGAATAGAGTCTGGGTAACCAACACAAGCTTAGGATAACCCAAATATTTCCAAGCAATAGAGGAAAAAATGTTAATGAACGAACCTTCATCTATCAGCGTATGAGGAATGTCCTGACCAAAAAAATTTACCAAAATATTGAAAGGAATGTGAGAGGGAAGACGAGGTCCAGTTAGCACACCCCAATCAAAAAGGATGGCCTCGTTACTTGCAAGGGTTTTTGTAGGAGAAGGAGGAATGCCCCCTAGCATGGTAGATCCTGTTTCAATGAGAAAAATGTGGGCATAATCAGGTTTACTCTCTAGAGGGAGAGTAGGATCGATCGATGATGAGATCAGATCGACCACCTTGGAAATCTTCATAGGAAGAGTGGGATTGACTGATGATATAACTAGAGAAACCACTTTGGCACTCTTCGGATGAAGGGTGGGACTGACTGAAGAAGTGATTGGATCAATCACTTTAGCACTCATCAGAGGAGGAGTGGGATTGACCGATGAATTAATCAGAGCAACCACTTTAACACTTCTCAAAATAGTTGGATCGACTGATGGTGGAGTCGGGTCGACCACTTTGACACTCTTCAGATGAAGGGTGGGACTGACCAATGACAGGACTAGATCAGTTACTTGGGTTTCACTTCCCAGATGAAAAGTGAGGTTGATCGATGATGGAACTGGATTAGCTACTTTGGTGAGTGATTCAATCAAGGATGAAACTAGATTGACCATCTGATCAACCGAATTGACCAGGGATGGAACTGGATTGACCAGTCCATCAACTAATGATGGTTTGGGAGAGATATTACTATAACGTTTTGGAAGTTGAAGTTTTTCTAAAAGAGAAGAAGCCTCGTCCATACGAGGACAAAGGTGAGAATAATGATCATCTTTTCATAAAATGCAGGGGAATTTTACAGTTATCTTCTTCTTACCAACCTTAACATTACTAGTTGATGGGGCATCACCCACATGACCAACATAGGCCTATGATGTGGAATACCACATTTCTATGACCTTGGGAATACCAGGGAAATCCCTTAGAAAGTGGCAACCCTTACCAAAGGCTGCAAGGGAATTTGGGTTTCAGATTCTTCATTTTAACCTTATATACCTTATCAACACTCCCAGTACTATTAATAGTAGCTGGTTGCTTAGATCCAACATTTGATGTAGTTGGAGGCTTGGTCCCTTTCTGGTTCTTCTTCTTCTTCTCTTTTCGTTTCTTCTTCTTCTTATCAATCTAGCTAATCTCTTGAGATCTTTCACTAAGAGAATAAGGAGAAATAGAAGGAAACCTGATAGACGAAGAAGAAGGAGAAAGGTCAACATGAGGTTGATGTGTGGGTAGTGTGATTACATCTAAAGCACCTGCATTTGAGATCACTAAAGTGCAAAACAACTATACTGGTAACCCAATTGTAAGACCTGGAAGGCTTAAAGTAGCAATTTAAGGAGGACCAACTTTTATGTAAGAAGGAAAAACAAAGGGTTCCCCTGGAAAAGGGGTTCTTTCATTGGTCATCCTAGGAACTGATGCCATAAAAATAAATCTCCAACCTAGATTCTGCTAGGGAGAACAAACAACACATGCTAAAAATCTAGTAAGCAAGAAAGCAAACAAAACCTTCTCACAATGAGAACACTAGTTAATTATGAAATCCAACATCACGGGAACAAAGTAAGAAGGGGCTAATATAGAGTGGGTGTAAAAGTTACATTGATGACCTTCTTAACAGACTTACACCCTGGTGCAAGCTCCCACACATAATCGTGGGTATACTCTCCAAGGAGCCCGAGTGAGTTTGGCCATTGTCAATTTCAGGTACCATGCAGACTCTCCCCTCCACAATCACCTTGTGTAAATACCCTTAAGAGATAGGCCACTAAGGTTACCAACTACAACAATGATGCCTGGGGAAACAGTCGACAATATGATCCACACGAAAGGGTAGGGTATCTATCTCGAAATTAACTTGAAAGGCTTCCACTCATCATTGTGGGCATACCTTCAAGCGATCCCCATAATACATGCAATCTCTACACCAATACCAATAAGGCAGGGTGAGTAACTCTTCTAGTCTTAATGCGACCTCATGATTGACCCTTGTGTGAGAAGGGATTCACAGGACATAATGCAACAATTGGATTTTACCGCTCCCTAACACAATATTCTATGTTTGTTTGCAGATTTGTAAAGTTATCTTTCACACCTATTCCAAATCCCTACAACTAATCTAATGTAGGTTTTCTACCAGAAAAAGTAAAAAGTTCTAATCAATTTTAGTTTAGTGCTTTATTTTTAAGGTTGTTGTTACTCAAAAGGAAAATGGCATGGACAATATGGTGTTTTGACTGAATCAAAAGCTATGCAAATAGATGAATATGTAATATTTTCATTTCGATGAAAACTATGCTACGAGAAGGAGAAAACATTCATCATTTCAGATGCACAATGTCCCAAAATGTAAAAAGAAATGCAATTCTGCTACTTTAAATGCAAGCATTCAAGGAAGAAAATAAAATGCAAAGAAGAATCCAAGAAAATATAGGGAGAATAGAGAAACCACTCAAAAATTAATTGTTGGGAAAATGACCTCAAAGATCAAATGGAATGGTTCATGGACCTTTGAATTTCCTCACAATAGCTTCCACTCAGTCATATAAATGAGAAGAAAAGAGTAAGTTGACTCTAAATCAACAAAGACAAAGAGTGACTTCTAGGTAAGGAAAAAAAATGTCAAAATTCCAAACAAAAGGTGATCAATTCTTAGGAAATAGGGTGTTGAAGGCCAAGACCAAGATGAAATGATATTGTAAAACTCCTGAGCCAATGCCAAAATCAAGAAATGAATTTAGAGAGTGAAAATCTTGAAAAAAATCTCACAGAAAAGGGAAAGCGCTCTGATGTAAAGGGCACCAAAGCATTCCAGTGCTCTGTGTAAGGCCAACAGGGAGCATTAGCACTTTGATAGAAAGGGAAGGGGAGCACTAGGCTCTCAAAACTCAGAAAAATACCTAGAAAGTCAGAATTCCAAGCAAACTCAGTCAAGCAACTTGAATGTGATGAAATCAAGAGCCAATCAATCAGATCTAAGAATCAAAGATAGTATGGAGAAGGTAAAGAAGTGGGAAAAGGGCCAAAACAATATCTAGGAAAGGAAACAAAATTCAGATCTCCTCCCCATTAGAGTCGCCAATTTCTATTACAGGTGAATCCTCCCGTAGACAAGCAGATTCCCTCTTGGTATCTAGACCCCTAAAACAAAGTCAGAAAGGGTGATATCATTGGTCACTGACATCCTTTTAGATCTTATTAAGCTAATGAATGAAGAGGAAGAAGAAAAGTTTACCTTTTTAAATGGTTTTTGTCCTCTCAAAGTGCAAGATGATATTCAATCCCAAGCTCCTTGATAGATCTTGTAGAAAAAACAAAGATACAACAAGCTTCCTATTCTACCGAGATTAGCTCAAATACATATCTATCTACTAAAGACTAGTTCTTGTGGAACAAACATAAACTTGAAAGAAACAGGCCAAGCATGTATGTATATTAATGAGAACAAATGAAGAATACTTACAATCATCTGATGAAGGTGCAATAGATTCTTCGAGCTCTCCTTATCCAACCCCTTTGCTCAAGTAATATACACTGATTATGCTTCAATGGAAATACCACTTATGGGATCATAAGTTTGGTGTAATTCTCAATCTCCATCTCTCAATACCACTTATGAGATCATAATTTTGGTATCTCTCTCTCTATCCATGTACTATATGTTTCCTATGAGATCATAGGTTTCATACTTCCAATCTTTTCATGTCTCTTTCACCATGATAAGGCTTCCTTATATAATCTTGGAGAGGCCCAACCAATTGAGATATCTTTGGGATAAGTTGAGGATTCCTTTCCTTCAGTTGTGGATCGATGTTACAATATATGTGTCATAGTTCAAAAGAACTCCTTTGCAACATGGGAAAAGTATATATAAGAGTGATAACTCATCCTAGGGTCTTCTTACCAATCCTGATGTAGTACGAATCTAACCATGTGAATATATGTCTTGATGTTGAACATGGAAGAAACCACTTGATTACCGGTCAATGATGTAAATCATTAACAAGCATGAGGGAAATCACCATTGATGTAAATAATTCCCAAGTTACCCTAGTACCCTAGTAAACCCACTGTCGGATGTGAGGAAGCCTACCATTCAGGCATGCAAGTCCCAAGGTACTAACTGGTTTCTAATTCTAGTTCCTGGATGATGTATTTAGGTTGACATGAATAGACTCGTTGTAGGAGGGCCTTGATGTATCCCCCATCAATGACACAAAACTGACACAAAGATGTAATTGGTGGATCAAATGAACATGGAATGACAAGTATTGCAACAGGTTATTTGTGATGGCTGACTCTCGAGGAAGATACTTCCCTTGAACACTAAGGCATGATAGCAAAAACTTGTCAGGGACCAAAACTTGATAATGCAATGGATACTGTGAATTACGTCTGGTGACCCCAAGGAGTAAGAAAACTCAAAGGATTGGTTCAGTGCAGAGGTTCAGCAGATTGAAATGTGTGCAAATATAAAATGTCGTATTCAAGGGCTACTGTAAGGTCACTAGTAAAGTTCTCAAAAACTGCTTGGCTTGCTTCTTTCATTTTTTCCCCCCATCTTGATAGACAAGTAACTCTTTTTGGTTTAACGAGCTCGAGGAGGGTAACACATGCTCGATATAACTCACCTTCGGTAAGTTCCTCTTCCTTTGTTTAAAAAACTGAAAGAATTAAGGGTTCGATCCCGTATGGGCCCTTCAATGTATGATCATTTAACGAGTCCAGAGAAGGTAAAATCAATTGTTTTTCATATTTAGAGAGTCTGAAAATGACTCAAAGACGACTCCAATGTGGTCCTTTTTCATAATATTAGTCTCACGAGGACGAAAAAGAGATAAATTATCACTCAAAAGACACCCTTTCAAACCTTTTAATGAGTGGGAAATGAAGAAATATCACTCGACAATCTTTTCATGTTTAGAGAGTCTAAAAAGAGCTTAAATACAACTCCAGGGGGTTCCTTTTTCGTATATCCATGCGAGCCCGAAAAAGAGATAAAAGGTTACTCGGCTACATTCTCATGTTTTTATGAGTGTGAGAAAGAACAAAGACTAAGATCATTACTCTACCCCCATCTTGAAAGCTAGAGGCTTGACTCCAGAATGATCATCAAAAGATGGAGACATGCCCTCCAAGTTTCAATTCATTCACTGACTTTGAGGTTGTCACCAATTTCTGTACTAGATGGAAAAAAAGGATACAGGTGGATGAAATGAAGGTTCAAATACAATACCTAATGAAAGACTTGACTTGACATGTACGATATCTGGTGAAAGACCCGACCTGACAAGAGAGGTGACTGTTTCATTTTTTAATGAGCTTGACACAAGAAAAGAACTATGTTGAGGGCTTTGGGTTCAATCCCCAAATTTTTGTTTCATTTTTTAACGAGCTTTCTATAGAGAGGAAAATTATTCTCAAGACCTCTATTTCATTTTTTAATGAGCTTGCTACATAGAAGAGAAACTATTCTCATGACTTTTGTTTCATTTTTTAACAAGGTTTCTATAGAGAAGAGAAACTATGTTCGTAACCTCTGTTTTATTTTTTAACGAGCTTTCCACAGAGAACAGAAACTATGCTCATAGCCTCTATTTCATTTTTTAACGAGCTTCCCACAGAGAAGATAAACTATGCTCATAGCCTCTGTTTCATTTTTTAACGAGCTTTCCATAGATAAGAGAAACTATGCTCATGACTTTCGTATTGATCATGGATTCCAAGAAGATAATTCTCTGGAAGGAAAACATGTCAAGGGACAAAACTTAGTCATGGATTCCAAGAGATATTCACTAGATGGAAGAAGAATACTCTGGAAGGAACACATGTTGAGGGCCACGACAGGAGTAAGGAGATCAGTCTCCATTAAACCTACCAAAGAGATCACCATGTCAACTACCAGATCTAAGTCATCAAAAGTTGAAGTCATGGGAGACAACGCCACATAATTGACCCATGGTAGGGGTGATACCGACTACATATAAGACTCGGTTAGGGAGGTTATTGGGTTGATGGTCAAGTCAGGGCCAACAAACGAAAGTTGATCAATAGTCACCATTCTTCCATCGTGCGGGAAAGATATCACATGAAAAAAGGTGGACACAATAGCTTTCATGGCATAGACATAATCTCACCCAAGGAGTAAATCAAAATCGAAGGGGTCCTGGACTACCATAACATCAATAAAGATGGTTTTCCCTCCCAAAGTTACTGGAGACTGAGGAAGGATCCCTAAACGGTGATTGGTTCTTCTGTTGAAAGAGAACAAATTCTAGGTAACTGACACAAGCTTAGGATAACCTAAAGATTTCCAACCAATAGAGGACAAAATGATAATGGTTGAACCTTCATCTATCAATGTATGAGGAACATCCCGACCACAAAATTTTACCAGAATATTGAAAGGAATGTGAGAGGGAAGACGAGGTCTAGTTATCACACCCCAATAGAAAATAATGGTCACATTACTTGGAATGGTTTTCACAGGAGAAGGAGGAATGCCCCCCGGCATGGTAGATCCTGTTTCAATGAGAAAAACGTGGGCATAATCGGTTTTATTCTCTAGCGGGAGAGTAGGATCGATCGATGATGAGATCGGATCGACCACCTTGGCACTCTTCATAGGAAGAGTGGGATTGACTGATGATCTAACTAGATCAACCACTTTAGCACTCTTCAAATGAAGGTTGGGACTAACTGATGAAGGGACTGGATGAGTCACTTTAGCACTCATAAGAGGAGGAGTGGGATTGACTGATGAATTAACTGGAACAACCACTTTGACACTTCTCAAAGGAGTGGGATCAACTGATGGCAGAGTTGGGTCGACCACTTTGACACTATTTCGATGAAGGGTGGGACTGACTAATGATGGGATTGGATCAGTCACTTGGGTTTCACTTTCCATATGAAAAGTGGGGCTGATCGATGACAGAACTGGATCAACTACTTTGGTGAGTGATTGAACCAAGGATGAAACTAGATTGACCATCTGATCAACTGGATTGACCGGGGATGGAACCAGATTGACCAGTCCATCAACTAACGATGGGTTGGGAGAAATCTTACGATAACCTTTTGGAAGTTGAAGTTTTATAAAAGAGAAGAAGCCTCGTCCATACGAGGACAAAGGTGAGAATAATGATCACCTTTGCATAACATGTAAGGGAAATTGATAGTTTTCTTCTTCTTACCAACCTTAACACCACTAGTTGATGGGGCATCAATGACATGACCAACAGAGGTCGATGATGTGGAATACCACATTTCTAAGACCTTGGGAATACTAGGGCAATCCCTCAGAAAGTGGCCACCCTTACCAAAGGCTGCAAGGGAATTTGGGTTTCAGATTCTTCGTTTTAACCTTATCTACCTTATCATCACTCCCATTACTATTAATAGTATCTGGTTGCTTAGATCCAACATTTGATGTCTTTGGAGGCTTGGTTCCTTTCTGGTTCTTCTTCTTCTTCTTCTCTTTTAGTTTCTTATTCTTCTTATCAATCTGGCTACTTGCTTGAGAGATTTCACTAGGAGAAGAAGGAGAAATAGAAGGAGACCTGACGGGAAAATAAGAAGAAATGTCAACATGAGGTTGATGTGTGGGTGGTGTGCTTACATCTGAAGAACCTGCATTCGAGATCACCGGAGTAGAAAAACACCATACCAGGAACCCAATTGTGAGACCTGGAAAGCTCAAAGTAGCGATGTAAGGAGGACCAACGTTTCCATAAGAAGGAAAAACAAAGGGTTCCCCTGGCAAAGGGGTTCCTTCATTGGTCATCCTAGGAACTGATGCCATAAAAATAAAGCTCCAACCTAGATTCTTCTAGGGAGAACAAACATTACACGCTAAAAATCTAGTAAGTAAGCAAGCAAACAAAACCTTCTCACAATGAGCACACTAGTTGGTGATGAAATCCAACATCGTAGGAACAAAGTAAGAAGGGGCTGAGATAGAGTGGGTGGAAAAGTTACGTTGACGACCTGCTTAACGGAATTACACCCTAGAGCAAGCTCCCACACATAATCATGGGTATACCCTCCAAGGAGCCCGAGTGAGTTTGGCCAATATCGATTCCAGGTATTGTGATGACTTGCCCCTCCACAATCACCTTGTGTAAATACCCTAAAGAGATAGGCCACTAAGGTTACCAAGTACAATAGTGATGCTTGGGGAAACAATTGACAGTTCGATCCATGCACAAGGGAAGGGTATCTAGCCCAAAATCAACTTGAAATGCTTCCACTCATCATTGTGGGTATACCATCAAGTGACCCCCATAATATGCACAATCTCTACACCAATACCAACAAAGCAGGGTGATTAACTTTTCTAGTCTTAATTCGACATCATGATTGACCCTTGTGCGAGAAGGGATTCCCAGGACACAATGCAACAATTGGATTTCACCTCTCCCTAACACAATATTCTATGTTTGTTTGAATATTTGGAAAGTTATCTTTCACACCTATTCCAAATCCCTACAACTAATCTAATGTAGGTTTTCTACCAGAAAAAGTGAAAATTTCTAATCAATTTTAGTTTAGCGCTTTATTTTTAAGGTTGTTGTTACTCAAAAGGAAATTGGCATGGAAAATATGGTGTTTTGACCGACTCAAAAGTTATGAAAAGAGATGAATATGCAATCTTTTCATTTTGATGAAAACTATGCTACGAGAAGGAGAAAAAATTCATCATTTCAGATGCACAATGTCCCAAAATGTCAAAAAAATGCAATTCCACTACTTTAAATGCAAGCATTCAAGGAAGACAATAAAATGCGAAGAAGAATCCAAGAAAAGATAGGGAGAATAGAGAAACCAATCAAAACGTAATTCTTGGGAAAGTGACCTCAAAGATCAAATGGAATGGTGCATGGACCTTTGAATTTCCTCACAAAAGCTTCCATTTAGTCAAATAAATGAGAAGAAAACAGTAAGTTGACTCTAAATCAACAAATACAAAGAGTGACTTCTAGGTAAGGAAGAAATATGTCAAAATTCCAAAAAAAGGGTGATCAATTCTTAGAAAACAGGGTGTTGAAGGCCAAGACCAAGATGAATTAAGATTGTAAAACTCTTGAGCCAATGCCAAATTCAAGAAATGAATTCAGAGAGTGAAAATCCTGAAACATTTCTCACAGAATTGGGGGAGCGCTCTGGTGTAAAGGGAACTAGAGTGTTCCAACGCTCTGTGTAAGGCCAACAGGGAGTCCTAGCACTCTAATAGAAAGGGCAGGGGAGCGTTAGGCTCTCAAAACTCAGAAAAATACCCAGAAAGTCAAAATTCCAAGAAAAATTAGTCAATCAACTTGAATGTGATGAAATCAAGAGCCAATCAATCAGATATAAGAATCAAAGATAGTATGGAGAAGTTCAAGAAGTGGTCAAAGGGCCAAAACAAGATCTAGTAAAGGAAACAAAAATCAGAGCTCCTCCACATTGGAGTCACCAATTTCTATTACAGGTGAATCCTTCTGCAGACAATCAGATTCCCTCTTGGTATCTAGACCCCTAAAACCAAGACAGAAAGGGGGCTATCATTGGTCAGTAAAATCCTTTTATATCTTCTTAAGCTAATGAATGAAGAGGAAGAAGAAAAGTGTACCCTTTTAAATTGCATTTTTCTCGCAAAGTCCAAGTTGAGATTCAATCCCAAGATCCTCGATAGGTCTTGTAGAACAAACAAATATGCAACAAGCTTCCTATTCTACCGAGATTATCTCAAATACATATCTATCTACTAAAGACAAGTTCATGTGGAACAAACATAAACTTGAAATAAACAAGCCAAGCATGTATGTATATTAATGAGAACAAATGAAGAATACTTACAATCCTCTGATGAAGGTGCAACAGCTTCTTCCAACTCTCCTTGTCCAACCCCTTTACTCAAGTAATCTACACTAATTATACTTCAATGGAAATATGACTTATGGGATCATAAATTAGGTGTAATTCTCAATCTCCATCTCTCAAAACCACTTATGAGATCATAATTTTGGTGTCTATTTCTCTATCCATGTACTGTATGTTGCCTATGAGATCATATGTTTCATACTTCCCATATTTTCATGTCTCTTTGAGTATGAGAAGGCCTCATTATATAAGCTTGTAGAGTCCCAACCACTTGAGATATATTTTAGATAAGTTGAGGATTCCTCTCCTTCAGTTATGTCTCTTCCTTAAGATCATGCCTTGAACTCATATCCGAATCCAACCAACTTCAGAGATTGAGGGGATTCTTCCCTGATTTATCTCAACAAACCAAAATTTTCTCAGGAGGGGTAGCGCTCCCCCAAAAGGGTGCACAAAGAATTTCAACACTCCCCAAAGAAGGCTAGGGAGCATCGGTGCTCCCTGACAGTGGGTAGGGGAGCGTTGCCTTCCAAAAATCATTTTTAAGTATTTTTTTCAGTGGCAAAAGGCTTGTACTCCTTGTCAAGAGATTTCTCTTCTTCAAAACCAGTCTTTGAGGTGTCTTAAGTGTCCTTATGATGTTGTTAGAGGAACAACATAGGAAATATGGAAGTATGATGTTTTCAACACTTGTGGTCAAGATGTGACACTTGTGGACAATATGCGACACTTACAACACTTTTAATGATGACACTTGCGATCATTGCAATGAGTAATTTTGCAGTGTAATAGATTGCCCCCGAAAGTGTGAAGTCAGAAGATGATGATGACTGAAGTACTTTGTAGACTCTTTCAAGTAAGGGAATGGACACATAGAGGCTAGAAAAGGATGCACACAACCATCAAACAAATTTTATGACATATTTCAAACGCAATGCAGCCATACCTATGCTTGAGTGATAAAATACTTTCAAGGTATGGCCGCCATAAAATACACTGCGGATACATAATCATATTGACAAAAGGCATAGCCACTGAAGATAAAATGTGGATCTATACTCCTATGACCTAAACTGATTGTAGCCATGAAGAATACATAGTGGATCTATGAGACGACAAGACATAGCCATGACCAATACAAAGTGGATCTATGCGACAATATATGTGTCATAGTTCAAAAGAACTCCTTCGCAACCTGGGAAAAATATATATAAGAGTGATAACTCAACCCAAGGTCTTCTTACCAATCCCATTGTAGTACGAATCTAACCATGTGCATAGATGTCCTAATGTCAAACATGGAAGAAACCACTTGATTACCAGTCAATGATGTAAACTGTTAACAAGCGCGAGGGAAATCACAATTGATGTCAATGATTCCCAAGGCACTCTAGTACATTCTAGCAAATGTGAATGGATGAACTGAAGTCGAACATCCGTGGAATCATCCGATCAAAGTTCAATGATGTAAAATCATTGTCGGATGCGAGGAGGCCTGCCATTGAGGCATTGATCTAGGGGATCAAATTTTGCTCAAACTTCAAAGTGCTCAGAATCACTTCAAATCGAACAGGTGCATAGGTCTGATATTCATGAACCAAATGCAACTCGAACAGGTTCAAATGGATGTCGGATGAGTGAGATAAAATTTTCTGTTCAAATTGTCAAACAGGTAAAAAACATTTTGTTGACTGTATAGTCCGTACAAGTCCATACAGTTGTTGACCTGGCAGGGCCATATGCTGATGTGGCAGGGTTGTATACTAATGTGGTAGGGCCATACATTGACGTGGCAGGGATGAGTTGTCAGATAGTTGGTAGTTGGGTGGTCGAATCATTTCTCGACATGTGGCATGTCTCTGACAAGTGGGATGGTGCCACGTGGCCCAGACATGGGCTACCACATGGCACCATTTTTTTGGTTTGGTTGTTAAAATTATATGGAGTCTATGGGGGTTGAACCCTGGACCTCCCGCCAAGGTGGAGCGCCTTCACACGGCGTGGGCTACCAATAGTCCACGCATTAGTTCTTGTTACATATATGGTTTCAAATATATTTAAATTTGATTTATATTATAGTTTGGGCACGGACAGGGCTGGGTCTATGCCCTAGCCCCCATTCACATACGTATAACCATATGACCACCCGTGCATGCATTTCAACTAGATTCATAGCCCCGCACGCCTGGACACTTGGCGCTTATCCATACGATTTGGAGTTTAGCCCCTTTTATGTGTGGAGGTGTGGTCACATGACCCACGCATCCAACAGCTTGCGGTTAGGGGGCTAGGTTCCCTAACCATTCTACAGTTGTGTGCGTGTTGTGGTTATGTGACGGTGCTAGGTTTAAACACATAAAAACACGCGGAGGCTAGGTTGGACACACAGAGGTGGAATTTGGCAATCCAGAGAGAGCAAGTTTGAAGGGGAACTTCCAGGAAGCCTATCTTCTTCATTTTTTGGCCAAATCAGGTGCTGAAAAAGCCTAGCTAGGGGTTTCTAGATGTTCTGAAGCCATTGGAGCCATCTATTTGGAATTTTTAGCATTGTAAAGCACATTTTTTTATCACTTTGAGAAAATAATATAAAAGATCCATTGGAAGCTGGACTAGGAGATGTAGCCCAAGAGAGGGGCGAACTCCTTTATCATTTGTTGTGTTATGTGTTTACTGTTCACTATTATTTGCTACTTATTATCTGCATTTTGAATGTGTAATTTTCTCTAAAAATTGTGTTTGCAAATTGATCATTTTTCATAAGCACACTTGAATTAAGCTTTGCAAATATTTCAAGAATACAAGCCTTTATCATTTTCAGATCAAGTTGGTATCAGAGCATAGGTTTTTGAAGGCTTGATTATTTGTAGGTGTTTTGTTTTCTGATGCTCACAAGGTTGAAACTCACAAGAGGAGAAGGTCAACTTGTAGAGCCAATTTCTCATCCTTCGAGAAGAAAGGTTATATTATCACCTCAAGCTTCAAGGAGGCATTCACCAAGTATGGCTCATGAAGAGAGTCGTGAAAATATTCCTACAGAAGATGAAGATCTCAGAAAGGCTTTCATGGATATGAGAGAAATGATGAAATTCTTGATGGAAGAAAGGAATGCAAGGTTGCAAGGTGAAGGATCGAACCCTTCAAAGAACAAGGGAGACAATGGTGATAAAACTCCAAAAGGAAATGGAGGGAATGGTGCTTCTCCACCTTCCTCACCTCCATCTTCCTCTTCCTCTACCAGTTCACAACCTCTTCCAAATTCTCCAAAGGGACATGGTAAAATTCCTCCACAAATTCCTTTGTTAAATCTTGATATTAAATTTGAATTGTCAATGTACAATGGAGAGGTAAATGCTGAGAAATTAGATAACTGGATTCGTCAGATTGAGGTGTATTGTAGGATACAAAAAATTCAAGATGATGAAACTAAGATTCAACTTGCTTCTTTAAGATTGGATAGTGCAACACTCATTTGGTGGGAAGCCAAGACTCAAGAGGACATGAAGAAACATGGTAAAATTTTAACCTCTTGGAATCATTTTATTGTTGCAATTAAAAAGTAATTTTATCCATTGGCATATATGCAAAAAGTTATTATGGATTGGCAAAATTTTAGACAAGCAAAAGGGAAAAATGTGCAAAGATTTACTCAAGAATTTAGGAGAAGAGCTTTGGTTTTGGGAGTAGATTTGTCTTCTCAAGAAACTTTACTCAAATACATTGGAGCTTTACATAGTTACCTGAGACATACAATACTCATGTTTAACCCTTCAAATCTAGATGAAGTTTCTGTTTAGGCAACTCATTTGGAAGCCAGAGGAAGGAATGAAACTCATGAGGGTAACAAGAAACCTTTCAGTCATGGAGATAAAGGAAAGAGGAAGTTCAAGGGCAATGGAAAAAATAATGTTTCTATTAAGAAAGAGGGAGAAAAATCTACATGAAAACATTGTTCAAAGGATGGCCATGATGAAGACCATTGTTGGAAACTTCATCTTGAAAGAAGACCCAAAACGTTTGGAAACAAAGGGAAGTCAAAGACTATTGCAACCATACAACATGATTTAGGTTCTGATTCGGGTGATGAGACAAAAATTACAGCCATGGTTTATCAAGGTAAGGGTTCTATTTCAAGTACTAGTTCTTCAAGTAATAATAATCTCAATGAAACTCGTCAAGAAAAAGAAAGAATAGAAATTTTTAACATAAGGGTTGTTTCAAAGCATACCAAGATAGATACTCTATTTGATACTGGATCTCAAGAAAACCTTATATCTGAAGACACTGTCAAGAAATTAAAATTGGAAACTATTCCACATCCTAAACCATACCCTCTCGGTTGGATATGTGATAATGCTAAATTGCAGGTGACAAGAAGGTGTAAACTTCGGTTTGCCATCACTGCAAATTTTATAGATGAGGTAGAGCTTGATGTTATTCCTTTGGATATCCGTGGTATTGTGTTGGGAAGCCCATACTTATATTATAGAAGAGCCATTTTTCATCATCATGAGAATAAGTAGCACTTGTTTAAAAATGGAGTTGAGTACATTGTTAGAGCACATTCAAAGAAGATGAATTTGTCACTTGTAAATGTCGGACAAATGAAGAGATTAGTCAATGCTAGAAAGAATTTTGTTTTCTTGATGATTAAACCCAAAGATAATATTGAAAAAGAAGTTTTCCAAGGTTGTGATGCAAAGTTGAAATCTGATCTATATGAGGTTGTTAACCAATATGATGAGATGTTTCAGGAACCAAAGGGATTACCTACAAGAAGGGGTATCCAACATGAAATACAATTGTAGGAAGATTGTCCTCTTCCAAACATTGGTATGTATAGGATGTCAATCATGGAGAATGCTGAAATTGAAAAACAAATCCAAGAGTTGCTTAACAAAGGGGTTATCATGCCAAGCACATCACCATGTGGATCTCCAATTGTGTTGGTGCCAAAGAAATATGGTGCATGGCGTATGTGTGTAGATTTCAGGGCCTTGAACAAGATTACGGTAAATAATCGCTATCCTCTTCCTAGAATTGATGATTTACTTGATCAATTGAATGATTCTAAGTATTTTACTAAGTTGGATTTGAGAAGCGGATATCATCAGATTAGGATTGCCGAAGGAGACACATGGAATACAACTTTCAAAACAAAGCAAGGTTTGTTTGAGTGGATGGTAATGCATTTTGGACTTTACAATGCTCCTGCTACTTTCATGACAGTTATGAATGATGTCTTAAGGTCTTTTCTTGATTATTGTGTTATTTTCTACTTGGATTGTTTGCACCCAATTCGTCACGTTGTGAGAAAATAAAGGGTGCTTACATGCCCTGTTGGGTCTTGCAGAGCATGACAGCTGTAGTGGAAAGGGTTAGAAAAAGAACAACAAAACTATAAACAAGAATTAAATAAAAACAAACTAAAACTATGAGCATATGGATAAAGAACTAAAAACACAAAAAGACCAATATCACCAATGTTCTTAGGCTGATCAATTGATGAAATCAAAGCACAATGAAGAAAGGGGACTGTGAATCCCTTCTTCCCCCAAAGGAAGGCTCTTGTGTCCTCACAAACTTTCTCTCCTTACAATGAGAAAATGAGAATGATGGTGAAAGAACTCCAAGCACATTCACTCAATGGAGAGGTGAATGGCTCTATGAAATGGTGCCAA
>ML779072.1:1149686-1160099 GCA_009831015.1 Picea engelmannii | reverse complement strand
TGAGGTGTGAAAAGGGGCTCTTTAGGGCTTAATTAGGTCTTTGACCAGCCTACCATGCGGATTCAGCTCAGATTTGGGAGTCAAATCAACTTGGGAGCTGATCCATAAGTGGTTGGGAGGCCAACCAATTCCATAAATGCACCATTTAGCAGGTGCGCGGGTTTTTGTGCCAATAGTCGCGCGTTGTGCGCGCATGCGCACCTTGTACGTTTCTGTTCCACGCATATGCGCACGCACCCATCTTGTGTAAAGCGCCCTTCAATTTTTTGGTTACTTTGTATATTTTTTGACCCTTTTGCAATGCTGTGAAATTAATTCAATGCCATGAATGACTTCATTCCTGTTTTGACGATGCTGAAGTTCTTGTCGCCATGTGCGGATGAAATTTCAGTGATAATAGATGCCCCCTGATGGATGAGGTTAGGAGAATACGTATAGCCGAAATCCATCAATGTTTCTTCTACGGAGAAGTTTGTGGTAAGAGAGAGCAATAGTGAGAACAGTGAGAGAAATCCTTTGGAAGAGAAAGGGATGAGTAGAACCCGACCTTCCAGAAAGTGCGTAAAATATACAACTGTGTACAAACGAGGCCGGCATGCCCCATGCTTGTGTTATGTAACTCTGAAACAAAAATGACTGAAGTGTTGGTGTAGACAACTGCAGTGCCCGCGGGGGAGAAAATGATAAAGGCAGAAGACAATTCTGCAAAGGAACATACTCTGAATAATAGGTAATGGTCGCAATAAGAAGCAGCGACGATGATGCGGGCATTGATGGCCCTACCAAGTTCAGAGGTCTTCGGCAAATGGTAAAAACAACTGCAATAGTCGCAAAGTAAGACCCACCGTAACATGAGCAAGTGTTGGCGTCGAATGTTATGGGGGCCAACGACAGCAGGGAGCAATGGTGTTTCCCCCTGTGTCGTCCGAGATTCCACATTTAAATGAAGAATGAGAATCAAGATACTGTCGCCCTTCTAGAAAATTGTGTTGATGTCGACAAAAGGGAGATGCGACTTCCCAAAAGCAACGGGCTTCGTGGAATCTACTGAGGTGAGGAAGTGGCAGAGGTGCATAGACGAAGTCAAGACGTGGGAAGACTCAAGACTGCCCTTGGTTGGAGGATGTATGAGCTGGAAAAGTGGCCGCAATCGTGTAACAAGGTCGAGTGTCAGGAGGACGACAAGACCGAGGAAAAGTTGTGCCAGAGGCGGGACAAGGTGAACAAATTCAGAGGGTAGAGGCAAGTGACCTGTGAAGTACTTTGAAGATATGGACAATGCCGGTAAGGGTAAAATGAGAAGCAATGCTCCAACCAAGGGTGACATGGGTTGCGTGTGGCCAAAAAAAAGGAAGCAAGTCACCACCGGTGACGACAAAATGTAATGACTGAAAATAAAGGCGTTTGTACAATAAATTATGAATAATTTTGGGAAAATGTACAAATACAGAAACAAGTGCCCCAGTGTGAAACGAGTGCCCCAGGGAGGGCATAAATTTCTTGGAAAACTGATGAAGGGTGGGGGCCCCATTGGTGAGTTTCTGTATGAGGTAGGTGAAATGCAGATAGGTTCACAGATGGGCAAATTGATTGTGTATGAAATGGAGGGTTCATGATCCTGCGGAGGGGCAGGTAAAAAATAAATAAAAATAAAAATAAAATAAAATAGAACCATAAAGAGATAAGCTGGGAGTTAGTGTGGGAAAGCTAGCAAGGTGAAGAGAAGGAGTATGTGGCTGATTCACGACAGGATGAAAGACTATTGGGACTCCCATCCCTAAAGGGTAATGAAGAACATCATGAGTGTCAAAAGTGCCGAAGGGTGCTATGAATGGGACAACTCATGTGGGTAAGAATGCTACCGGGTTACAGTACTGATGATGCAAAAGGAGGTGTGAGTACTACAGAGCCGGGAATGAGGATTCTAAAGGCAAATATCAGAGGGTGTGACTGGAAAATGTAAATGCAGTACAACGGGGGAGACTACATGCCAGTGTTGAAGATATACCTGAAGGGATGATGTTGATGACTGATGAGCAAGTACATGCGCACATAACAACCAAATACCCAAAGTGAACAATATCTGAAGAGAATCAAAGATATGAGCATGTATTTGACAAATGTGACAATGCGGGTGCGTACCTGACCATGATATGAAAAAAAGGCACCCCAGGGGCCTAGGACAAAAAGTGACACAGGGACAGTCGTGATGTAAGCGGCGGGATGCTGATCCCGTGGCTGAAGATGGTTTGAAAAATGGACACCTTGGGCTCCCGGAATGTTGATTGGAAGTTTGGCAAAAGGCCTATATATAGCTGTAGGGCCCACATTGCCACCTCATTTGTACCTGCTGCTACAGTGACTAGACGAGCAGATTGCAGAGGAGATTTGGAGTTTCAGGGAGCACGGGGTATCCGATCGACGATGTGCGAGTATCAGGTTAGTGGTCTGATCATCCTGCATAGAAATAGGTTTCCAATTTTTGGGAAGGGTGGGTACGGGGGGCCGTACAGGGGGGTTAAGGGGATTTTTCATAGTATGTGGGCCCACATGCGCAGGCGATTCAGTGGAAGGCACACATACGTGTGCGCCTATCCACATAAAAGATGCACATGGGTGTACGTGAGTGGGAATTTAAGGCGCTCCCTAGAGGCGCGCCTGTGAGGTGGACAGTTGCGCACTAGTGCACGCCTGTGAGGTGGATAGTCGCGCTCTTGAGCGCAGCTGTAAGTTTGGACAGGCGCACTCCAGAGCGTGCCTGTGTAATGAACAGGCGCGCTTACGAGCGCGCCTGTGTAATGAACAAACGCACATATATGCGCGCCTGTGTAGTGAACAGGCGCGCATATGTGCGCGCCTGTGGGGAAAAAAACCACGCCTGTGAGGCAAAGTTAAAGGGTAAAAAATGAGTCTTTTTGATGCATTGGATGTTTGCATAAGCTGATATAGGACTCGGTGTTGTGTGTAGGTGGCCAGCAGTGACTATGGCCGTTCGGTGGTGTGAGGGAGATTGGTCGCAGTGACGAGATGTTGTGGCCAATGCAGGGCCTGAGGTGCGAGCGACTTTAACAACCTGTGGATTGCTAAAAATTTTTGAGTGCCCGTTGATACAGGCACAGAAGTACTTACTCCAGTTCCTGCTCCGGATGTGGAGTCCGGATCTTCACAGCTTCCTCATGCGGGGAGAGCAGATTCCCTTCACTGCGGTGGAGGATGTTTATTTTTTGACGGGGCTCCCCTTCTGGGGAACGCCTCTGTCGGCAGAGCCTGTACTACCGAGGGATACAACCCTGTCTGAGATCGCCGAGCGATATTGCTCAGGCGAGAACTACATGTCTGGGACTGTAGTGAGTGTCAGTGGGATAGATTTGCTGGCGCATCGTTGCATAGCGGCGATGATTGTTCGGGTTTATGGGTCACTGGCGACCCAACGGATTAGTGGTGGCCAGTTGCTGGTGCTGGAGACTGTGGTGGTGGGCCGTGAGTGGTTCGTATGGGGGCTTACACTGCACGCGCGGATGATCGCGCAGTTGGACCGATGCCGGTCTACAGGTACCGGAGAGTTTTCTTTTGGCTCTATCCTGGTAGCCTGGTTCTTGGAGAGGGTGTCGATGTTGTGCCAGAGGGTTCTGTTAGAGGCGCCAGGGGCACGAGAGCCGCGCTTGAGGTGGTGGTCATCAGTTTTGGTTCGCCAAGGTGGTGGTGAAGGTGGCCATTATTTTACAGTGCAGGCGACACAGATATGGCGGCAGATGCCGCAAGTGATACTTCGATACCCCTACGCCGAGGTGGACTTCCAGGATGATTCAGACATGGTGCTGCCTCCTGGGGAGGTTTTTGACCATAGAGGTATGTTTATTATTTTGTATGTTGTGATTTATGTTATTTGTTGATATACCAGTTCATATGTGATATAGACGCTGATATGATCGTTTGTTTGTTGTTTTGTGCATGTGCATATTTGGCACCTCGGGGGCGTGAGGTGGAGTGGCAGAGAGCGCTGGTTCAGCGAGAGCCGAAGAGATTGTCGAGTGGAGAGAGGCGTCGGCGGGATGAGGTTGTGGGGTGACCAACAGAGCCTGAGAGATCGGCGAGGAGGCGCCGATACGATGACCCTGGTGCGGGGCCATCACATGCTCCTCCGACAGCAGTCGGAGTAGATTTGGATGATATACGCCGTCGTCTGGAGACGGTGTTACATGACGTGCCTGAGGGCATGTGGATCCGTATCCAGGACGAGGGGTTCCTGGAGCATTGCATAGGGTTACCACCACCATGGTGGGGTATAGTGCGACGAGCAGTTGTGCTCGTCGCGATGACTAGTGGACGCCTGTCGCTGGGGCAGGAGGGTCCTGCGGGTGTTCCACCACCACCGCCTGGGGCAGGTGGGGGTGGGCCACCATCTCCTCCTGAGGGAGGAGCAGCTGGGGGTGCGATAGAGGCACCCTGATGGATGTATATTGTATACATTTTTTTATTGTATATAGGCTGGTGAGCCGATTTTGTACCGAGGTGTGGCACTGGCCTGCGGGCATATGTATTTTTTGTATGTAAACATTTGGATGGCCTGATAGGCCTTGATATATATATGAGTATACATCTTTTTGAGATCCTGGTGTTGTTTACATATGTTTTTTTGTTGATAATGATGATGATGTCTATCTTATCTATATGCTGTGACAGGATGTATGAGATGTTTTTATGTATGTGTAGATTGATGTGATATATGCCAATCTAACACCATGTTAGCTATTTCATCTGTTGTTTGATTCAATTGTCTTGGAATATGTGTAAATGTAATGGAATCAAAATGTTGAGATAATAATCTAACCTGCAAGTATTTGAGAAAGAGGCACGGATCGCGTACACGGTAAACATTGTTGAGCTGGAGAACGACTAGTTGAGAGTCGAGGGAGACGTTAAGGTGGCGAATATGGTGACGTTGGGCGTCGGCCAGGAGGCCAATGACTGCAGTGTATTCATCTTGGTTGTTGGTTGCTGGTCCCAAACAGATGCCGCTGGAATGTAGCATTTCATGTGAGGGGGTATATAAAGCCCAAGCCACCGAAGCGAGATTTTGTGTCCAACGGCTGGTGTCGTCGGCATAACCAATGTGGTAGGCTGGTGAAGGAAGCATCTGTCAATAGCACAAAGTATAGTTTAGATGAGAGGGGTGAGAGAAAAAAGATTAAAAACACTAGAAAAAGAAATGACCTAAAGTAGTGTGACTACTTTTAAGCATAAAATTTCTTGAGGTATAACCCGTTAACGGGTTCCTTGAGTGAGAGGCCTTCAGGGGAGGCCAGTATGTATGCGCCTTTTGTGAGGCAATGTTGGATGATGTAAGGTCAATGCCAAAGTGATTCGAATTTTCCATGGCCAAAGGTATCATGAGCGATATCATAGGCCAAGACGAGGTCGCCTTCGCGGAATGAACGAAGGTTGACATGGTGATCAATGGTAGCTTTGGATCGTTTTTTAGTTGCCTCGTTGTTCTGTAATGAAGATCGACGATCTTCATCCAGCAACTCCAAGTTCAGCAAGCGCTGCTCCATTGGAGAAGTGTCAGGTAATAGCTCAATTGCGGTGCGTAGGGTGAGAATTTCTCACTCGATGGGAAGAGTTGCCTTGACCCCATGGACTAAATGAAATGGCGTGAAACCTGTAGCGGTCTTTACTGCTGTTCGATAAGCCCATAGCATGGAAAATAACATATGATGCCAATTGGTTTTATGTTTATTAACCGTGCGCTGTAACATGGTCTTGAGGACTTTGTTCACTGCCTCGACCTGTCCATTTGACTGAGGGTAATATGGTGAGGCAAACTCGTGAGAGAAGCCTAACCGAGAAGAGACTTCGACAAAGATCTCATTCTCAAATTGTTTCCCATGGTCAGAAACGAGTTGGAGTGGTACGCCAAAATGGGATATGACGTGGTTAAAGAAGAAGCGCGCTGCAGTGTCAGCGGTGTTGTTGAAAGTGGGCATTGCTTCAGCCCATTTGGTGAAGTAATCAACGGTGACAACAATGTATTTGTGACCATTGCTGGAGGGGGGATTAAAATTCATAAAGTTGATGCCCCATTTACAAAAGGGGTCGGCCGTAATGACGGGGTGAAGAAGAGCGGGGGGAGCCCGGGCTTTGTTGGCATAGAGCTGACATTGCTCACATCGTTTCACGGTGTGAATGCAATCGTGAAACAAGGTAGGCCAAAAGTAACCGGCTCGGATAATCTTTTGAGCCGTGGAAATACTCGAAAGATATCCCCCACATGCGCCGCTGTGGAAGTCGTTTAAGACTCTGTCGGCCTCGTCAATAGTCAGGCAACGACGAAGAATAGTGTCAACGCCCCGCCGATATAGGATGTCTCTGATGAGGAGATAGCGAGGGGCCTGATGGCGAATATGCCGATGATCATCTCATGATAGATGGTTACCAAACTTTTGAGTTCGTAGGTAGACGAGGAGATCTCCATACCAAGGATCATCTGAAGTGATGTAAAAGAGATGTTCGTTAGGAAAGTCGGTGTTGACGGGGGCACTGGTGATGTCAGAGGGAAGGGCCATGACAAGTTCGGCGAGAATGAGGGCCTTCTTAATCTTAGGTGTGGAGAACTCGAGATCGTATTCCTGGAGGATAACGATCCATCGAGCGAATTTTCCGTTAACTTGTCGACGGCTGAGCAAATATTGCATAGGGTTGGAATCGGCGACGACCTTCGTGGTGCGAAGTAGAATGTAATGGAGCAGTTTCTGGACTGCGAGGACAACTGCAAGAGAAAGTTTCTCTTCGTGTTTGTACTTCAAGGGTGGTCCCGAGAGGTTCTTAATAACGTAGTAAATGACATGTTCATGATTGTCATCTCCGAGCTGGACGAGGGCCCCGGCTACTGATACAGCTGATGCTGATACGTAGAGGATGTAGTCGCGATTGTAGTCAGGTGCACTAATCAAAGGTGCATTTGAAAGTGCAGCTTTCAGATCGTCAAATGACTGTTGGGCATAGTCATCCCAGTGAAAGGGGATGTCGTGACGTAGTAAGTGAAGGAAACCATGTGCGCGTATGGCGTAATCTGGGACAAAGCGTCGAAGGAAGTTAGCTTTGCCCTGAAGACTCTGAAGTTTCCGTAAATTTCGGAGAGATGGAATTTCAGTGATTTCTTTTAATTTGAGGGGGTCGATGGTAATACCGCTTTGGGAAACGATAAAACCGAGGAGGCGCCCGGCGGTGACGCAAAACACACACTTGAGAAGGTTCAAGCGGATGTTGTACTGGCGACACCATTGAAAGATGATTCGTAAATCATCGAGATGATGGGTGCGTTTCGTGGAGCGTGCTATGAGGTCGTCCAAGTAGGAAAGGATGATTTCAGCCAGATCGTGGAAGATGTATGTCATGGCCCGCTGGAAGGTTGCGCCGACGTTTTTTAAGCCGAAAGGCATGAAACGATATGAAAAAGTACCCCATGGGGTAATGAATGCAGTTTTGTACTGATCGGCTGGGTGGATTTGAATTTGGTTATAGCCAGAGAACCCGTCCATAAAGGAGAGAGCCTCATGGCCAACGCAGTCATCGATAATTTGATCGATGAAAGGCGTTGGAAAATTGTCTTTTGGACATGCGTTATTGAGATCGCGAAAGTCTGTGCAAATGCGGATAGTGCCCTTTTTTTTATCGACGGGTACAGGGTTGGACACCCATGAAGTTTAAGCGATGGGGTAGATAAATCTGGCCATATGTAATTTGTCGATTTCGGCTTTGATAGCCGCGGCCTTGGATGGGTGTAGTGGTCGTTGTTTCTAGAGAACGAGTGTGATGTCAGGCCAAGTGTCGATGCGATGCTCGACAATAGATGGGTCATGGCCAGGCATCTCTGTGTATGACCAGGAAAAGATATTCCGATATTCTTGGAATAGGGCTGTATAGGCAGTGATTTCCTGAGGAGTGCAAGCAGCTCCAATGATGATTTCTTCGACTACGCCATTTTTAATGGAAATGTCGATTTTGATGGTACAGGAAATGTTGGCCATGTTACCTTCTCCAAATGCGTCAGGGGAAGGAATGGGATTGTTGAACCAATCGATAGGCTCGGATGGGATAAAATATTTGGTTTCGACTGCGTACACGGGGTTTTGATTAGGAGGCATGAGGGCTTCCTGTGGAAGGAAGAGTGCATGATGATGTAGTGCGTCCCAGGGAGAGTCTGGGTGGTGTATCTCTTCCAGTATTTCCTCATCGTTTTAGAAACGACGGGAATATAAGGGGTCGCGAGGAGTGACCTTAGTGTTAGCGTTATTGCCCCCTGCTGGAGTAGCAAGGGGAGTGGTACAAGCAGAAGGTGAGGGTTCACTCGACATGAACCATATGTTGAAGTACTGAGGAGTACCCGTGGTGGTTGGGTGGAGAGTGTCCCCAGAGGAATGAACAGGAGAGTTGGGGGGATTACGGGGTAAATCCTCAGAGATGTCATTAAAGAACCATGGAGGTGTTGGGAGTGCCTCAGGCTCAGGAGAAATGACATGAAGATCTTCAAGTGGCAAAGTAATGTCAATTGTTGTCTCTGTGGGTTGGTGAAGCAGGGTCAATTGACGTTTCCTATATGAAAGGATCATAGGACACTGGTATGTAAAATGAGTCGATGAATCATAGAGAGAGCAAGGGCATCTCATACGTTCATTGACGGAAGTGGTGACATAATGAATGTCAGTGATATTTGTGGAAGAGGACGTTGTCGGGCACAGGTTGTTCTGGAAATTCTGGCGTACGGCTGCTAAAGTTTTCCGAAAGCACGGTAGTGCTGGGAAATGATGGGTGTAATGGCCATATTCTGAACATATAGCACACGCAAATTTGGTCCTCAACCCTTTACTACTAGAAGGGTTGGTTGTAGAGGTACCTTCAGTAGTGATGGGTGTTGTTGGAGTTGGTTTGAGGGGAATCAAATTCCGTAATTTAGGTAGGGATGGACAATTATTGGTTTGGTGGCCCTCTTTCTCACATAGTGCGCAAGGTGGTGGGATGCGTGGAGGGAGTGGAGTGGTGGGATCTTTCTTCTTCCTCCTGCCCCCAGCTGTAGCAGGGGGGGTAGTGGGGGTAAGGACAGGAATTGTCATGGGGATTCCTTCCTGTGGGGGAAGGGATGGTCGAGGGACCATCTCTGGTGGGTGTAAATACCAAACTGCGATTGCTAATACCATGTTTGGTAACGTGAGCGTTGCGGCTACCTGAAAATCTTCTATACCTGGTGGAGGGTAAAAGTAGGGAATTTGGGTGAGGGGTTGGGGGAGTGTTTCAAAAACGGGATTATGCGCTTGAGGGGGTGTGGACTCGTGGATTGTTGAGGTCGACGAATGCGCAGGAGGCTCCGGCTGGAGTGGTTCTGCGACTACTAAGACGTCAGGAATGACTGAAGCCTCCTGAGGAGGATTAACATCCTCTGTGTGAGTCCCGTTAGACGAGATGATGCATACTTGATTAGGGGGAAGGAGTGGTGGTGCTCCGTGGTACATCCCTAATAAGGATGGATCTTTGAAAATCCCAGGACCCATATTGATGAGTGGATATGCGTCGTTGTGGGTGTGAATGAGAGGAAGAATGTTATCGAGATTGGTAGAGGGGTTAGGCTCATAATGTGAGACTTGGTCAATGGTCACAATCTTTCCATTGTGGGGGAACATGATTGTCCTAAAGATGGATGATGCGACTACCTTCATAGCATACATGTAGCTACGTCCAAAGAAGATATTGTAATCGAGTGGGGCGTCGATAACTTCAATGTCAATGAGAATGGTTTTGCCTCCGAGTTCAACGGGGACATTTTGGAAAAGCCCTTAAGGAGATGATGGTCTTCCGTCATAGGCTCGTAATGTGATGGCGGAGAGTATAAGTTATGGGGAACCAAGTTTCTGCCATACTGTTTTGGACATGATGCATGTAGATGCACCTTCATTGATGATACACCGGTGAATTGTGATGTTCTGTATTTTTACTGGTAGTTGAATAGCGACCAAGGCAGGAAGACGAGGTTCGCTATTGTCAAGATCGAAGGTGATGAGTCGAGTATCGGCAGGGTCGACTACCCCCAAGGCGGAAAGTAGAGACTTTCGTTGCGTGGGACAAGTCTGGAGAACTTCCAAGACTGACATGGCAGCTGGGGATTGTGCTAAGTCATATACCATACTATAATTATGAGCTGCCCTAGCCTGTGGGTTGTGGACATTCCTGCACAAGGGGATGCGAGGGATGTGTAATGGTGGTTTGGCGGAAGGGCGAGTGTTCAAGGATAAATTCGTGAGTGCGGACACAGACCAATCTCCACAGATCCACCTGGATCTGGAACAAACTGAGACAGAATACTACTCTTTCCCTAGTTCTAAAGTATTGAATGGACAAGAGAAGAAGGATGATGTACTT
>ML779072.1:1112425-1132606 GCA_009831015.1 Picea engelmannii | reverse complement strand
TTCTTCTCTTATTGCTGGTCACTTTGGTGTAGGCAAGACAGTGGCTAATTTGCAAAGGTACTGCTATTGGCCTAAAATGAATGAAAGTGTTTCAAGATATGTTCGAGGATGTTCATTATGTGCCACAAGCAAACCTAGCAATAGAAAGTTGGGTTTGTATACTCCACTTCAGGTTCCTTCTCGTCCTTGGGAAAGTATTTCTATGGACTTTGTAGGAGGTCTACCTATGTCTAAAAAAAATCATGATTATCTTTATGTTGTGGTTGATCAATTTATCAAAATCTGTATTTTGATGCCTTGTAAGAAGCAGGTTACAGCTGAGAAAACGACAAAAATGTTTTTTCAGCATGTTTGGGTACATTTTGGATTACCTAAATCCATTATTTCTGATCGAGATTCTCGATTTATTGGGAGCTTTTGGTCAAGTTTATGGTCACTCATGGAAACCAAACTGAAAAAGAGCACAACTTTTCATCTGTAAACCGATGGTCAGATATAAGTGGTCAATAGAACAATGGTGCATCTTCTTCATGGTTATTGCAACAAGCATTCTAAACTTTGGGATGAGCATTTACACTACATTCATCACGGTTACAACCGAGCTAAGCACTCTTCAACTCAAACATCGCCATTTGAAGCATGTTTTGGCTATTTGCCCAAATCTCCTTTAGATTTTATCTTTGGGAAGGATATTACTATTGATGGTCAATATGACATTGATAGGGCAGAAAAGTTCATTGAAAAAATTCAGTCGATACATCAAATGGTACAAGAATAGTTGGAAAAGAGTCAAGCCAAGTACAAGACAAGACATGACAAGCATCGTGTTGATCACAATTTCCAAGTTGGAGATGAATTTTGGCTTTATATTAGTAAGGAGAGGCTTAAAGGAGAAGGTAAAAAACTGAAACCAATTAGATATGGTCCTTTCAAGATTCTTGAGAAAATTGGTAACAATGTCTTCCGTTTGGATTTGCTTCCTTATATGCAAATGTATGCAGTTGTTAATGTTGAGAATTTGAAATTGTATGAGCCTCCTTTGATTAATGATCAAGGAGAACATGTTCATAATTCTTCTATAGATGATTTCTCCCTAGAATATCTTACAGAACTGCATGAAGACACAATCCTTGACAGGAGAATGAGAACTTCAAAATGGGGAAATGTGGAATATATTCGAATTGGTCTTAAAGGCACAAATCTAAGAAAAGACAAGTGGATTGAGGTTGGGAAGGTGAGGGAACTATAGCCTCATATTCAGATAGACTAAAAGTAGACTTTTGGAGGTCCAAAAGCTTTCCAATGGGGAGGTGTGATCCAGGGGATCAAATTTTGCTCAAAATTCAAAGTGCTCGGAATCGCTTCAAATCGAATAGGTGTGTAGGCACCATCGTCATGAAACCAATGCAACTCGAATGGGTTCAAACAGATGTCATATGAGTGAGATATCGCATTCTATTCAAATTGTCAAACAGGTAAAAAAATTTTGCTGATTGTACAGTCCGTACAATTCTGTATAGTTGTTGATGTGGAAGGGCCATACGCTGATGTGGCAAGGTCATACATTGATGTTGTAGGGCCGTACTCTGATGTTGTAGGGATGTATGCTGATGTGGCAGGGTTGAGTTGGAAGACAGTTGGCAGTTGGGTGGTCGAATCATTTCTTGACATGTGGCATGTCTCTGACAAGTGGGATGGTGCCACGTGGCCCAGACATGCATTGCGACATGGCACCATTTTTTTGGTTTGGTTGTTAAAATTATATGGAGTCTATGGGGGTCGAACCCCGGACCTCCCGCCAAGGTGGAGTGCCTTCACACGGCGTGGGATACCAATAGTCCATGCATTAGTTCTTGTTATATATATGGTTTCAAATATATTTAAATTTGATTTATATTATAGTTTGGGCGCGAAAAGGGATGGGGCTAAGCACTAGACCCCATTCACATACGTATAACCATATGAACACCCATGCATGCATTTCAACCAGAGTCACAGCCCCGTGCTCCTGGACACTTGGTGCTTATCCATACGATTTGGAGTTTAGCCCCTTTTATGTGTGGAGGTGCCCTCAGATGACCCACGTGTCCAACGGCTTGCGATTAGGGGGCTAGGTTCCCTAACCATTCTACATTTGTGTGTGTGTTGCGGTTATGTGACGGTTCTAGGTTTAAACACAAAAAAATGCACGGAGGCTAGGTTGGACACACAGAGGTGCAATTTGGCGATCCAGAGACAACAAGTTTGAAGGGGAACTTCCAGGAAGCCTATCTTCTTCATTTTTTGGCCAAATCAGGTGCCGAAAAAGCCCAGTTAGGGGTTTTTGGACGTTTTGAAGCCATTGGAGCCATCTATTTGGAATTTTGAGCATTGCAAAGAACATTTTTTATCACTTTGAGAAAATAATATAAAAGATCCATTGGAAGTTGGACCAGGAGATGTAGCCCAAGAGATGGGTGAACTCATTTATCATTTGTTGTGTTATGTGTTTACTGTTCACTGTTATTTGATTCTTATTATTTACATCTTGAATGTGTAATTTTCTCTAAAAATTGTGTTTACAAATTGATCCTTTTGCATAAGCACACTTGAATTAAACTTTGCAAATATTTCAGGAATACAAGCCTTTATCATTTTCAGATCAGGCATGCAGGTCCCAAGGTACTAACTGGTTTCTAAGTCTAGTTCCTGGATGATGTATTGACATCGATAGGAATAGACTCGTCGTAGGAGGGCCTTGATGTACCCCCCATCAATGAAACGAAACTGACACAGAGATGTAATTGGTGGATCAGGTGAACATGGACTCACACAGGTATTGAAACAGGATATTTGTGATGGCTGACTCTCGAGGAAGATACTTCCCTTGAACACTGAGGCATGACAGTAGAAACTTGACAGTGACCAAAACTTGACAATGCAATGTATACTATGACTTGCATCGGGTGACCCAAAGGATTAAGGAAACTTGAAGGATTGGTTCAGAGCATAGGTTCAATGGATTGAAATGTGTGCAAAGATAAAATGTTGTGTTTAAGGGAGACTGTAAGGTCACTAGTAAATTTCTCAAAAATTGCTTGGCTTGCTTCTTTCATTTTTGTCCCCCATCCAAATAAATGAGTATGTCTTTTTGGTTTAACAATATCAAGGAGGGTAACACATGCTCAATATAACTCACCTTCAATAAGTTCCTCTTCCTTTGTTTAATGAACTGAAAGAAGTAAGTGTTCGATCCCGTATGGGCCCTTCAATGTATGATCATTTAGCGAGTCTAGAGAAGGTAAAATCGGTTGTTTTTCATATTTAGAGAGTCTGAAAATGACTTAAAGATGACTCCAATGTGGTCCTTTTTCATAATATTAGTCTTGCAAGGCTGAAAAAGAGATAAATTATCACTCGAAAGACGTCCTTTCAAACCTTTTAATGAGTGGGAAAGGAAGCAATATCACTCGCCAATCTTTTCATTTTTAGAGAGTCTGAAAAGAGCGTAAAGACGACTCTAGGGGGTTCCTTTTTCATATATCCATGCAAGCCCAAAAAAGAGATAAAAGGTTGCTCAGTTACATTCTCATGTTTTTACGAGCGCCATAAAGAACAAAGACTAAGCTCGGTACTTTGCCCCCAGCTTGAAAGCTAGTGGCTTAACTCCAGAATGATCATCAAAGGGTGGAGACAATTTCTGTTACAGGTGAATCCTCATGCGGACAAGTGGATTCGCTCTTGGTATCTAGACCCATAAAACAAAGATATAAAGGGTGCTATCATAGGTCGCTAACATCCTTTTAGATCTGATTAAGCTAATGAATGGAGAGGAAGAAGAAAAGTGTACCCTTTTAAATGGAATTTTTCCTCACAAAGTCCAAGTTGAGATTCAATCCCAAGATCCTTAATAAGTCCTGTAGAACAAACAAAGATACAACAAGCTTCCTATTCTACTGATATTAGCTCAAATATAGATCTATCTACTAGAAACACGTTTATGTTGAACAGACACAAACTTGAAAGAAACAGGCCAAGCATGTATGTATATTAATGAGAACAAATGAAGAGTACTTACAATCCTCTGATGAAGGTGCAATAGATTCTTCCAGCTCTCCTTGTCCAACTCCTTTGATCAAGTAATCTACACTGATTATGCTTCAATGGCAATACCACTTATGGGATCATAAGTTTGGTGTAATTCTCAATATCCATCTCTCAATACCACTTATGAGATCATAAGTTTGGTATCTCTCTCTCTATCCATGTAATGTATGTTTGCTATGAGATCATAGGTTTCATAATTCCAATATTTTCATGTCTCTTTCACCATGAGAAGGCCTTCTTATATAATCTTGGAGAGGCCCAACCACTTGAGAGATATTTGGGATAAGTTGAGGATTCCTCTACTTCAATTGTGGATCTTCCCTAAGATCATGCCTTGAACTCATATCTAAATCCAACCAACTTTGGAGATTGAGGGTATTCTTCCTTGATTTATCTCAACAAACCAAAATTCTCTCAGGAAGGGTAGCGCTCCCCCAAAAGGGTGCACAGAGCGTTTCAATTCTCCCCCAAAGAAGGCTAGGGAGTGTCTATGCTCCCTGACAGTGGGTAGGGGAACATTGCCTTCCAAAAATATTTTTTAAGTAGTTTTTTCAGTGGAGAAAGGATTGTACTCCTTGTCAAGTGATTTCTACTCTTCAAAACCAGTCTTTGAGGTGTCTTAAGTGTCCTTATGATGTCATTAGAGGCACAACATAGGCAAGATGGTAGTATGATGTTTGTGACACTTGTCGTCAAGATGCGACACTTGTGGACAATATGAGACACTTACAACACTTATAACGACGACACTTGCGATCATTGCAATGAGTAATTTTGAGGTGTAAAAGGAGGTGACCAATATCCACCTAGATGCTATGTAGGGATTTAGGAAATCCTCATAACTACATAACCCACAATCACAAATAAATGTTCCCATTACAAAGAAACATGCTGAACTAAAAATTGTCCAGATGAGGTAGTTGGAATTTGGAATAGGTGGGTGGAAAACAATATCCTCCTAGATCAATCTCCCCCCCTTAGAAAGAAATGGTCTCCATTGCATTGAGTTCCTGAGGAAGAGGGGAAAGCATCTTCTGAATCTGAATTTGGGTGAGTTGTGTTCCTTGTTGGAGAAGTTGCGTTGCTTTGTCTATGGAAGGCTATCAGGAAGTTGTTGATGGTAGTGTTGAATCTATTCCACCAACCTATTGTCTCTGGGCTTGACGGGGCATTGTGTAAGAACCATTGTAGGTGAAGAAACAATATATTATTTATGTTCTACAATCTGCTTCTACTGGATAGAAGGTGTTGAGGCTGCAGTGGTTTTAGTGGCCTCATGTGCATCCTTTGAACAGACTATGAAGAGGATGAATTTTGTAATATGAGATATTACCTTGGGGCATTGTTTTGGTGGAACAATAGGTGGAACTACCTTTTGTATCATGTAGAGATGACCCCCCTAAGTAATAATGACACTACGAGGTTGAGAATCATAAACAACATGACGTTTCCACATATATGGTTGGCCGAGAAAAACATCACAACCATAAAGAGGGGAAACATCACACACTACCTCATTCTTAAAGGGTTGTATTCCATAGGACAAGTGACATTGTTGGTTGACATAGATATCTCATCCCTGGTGAAGCCACCTGATGTTCTATGTCTATAGGCATGGTTTTTTTGACAACACCAACTGTTTGATGACATTATCTTAGATGAGGTTCTTCTGGCTGCTGATATCAACAATGAAATGCAATGGGGTCCCCTTCACCCACATCAGGGAATGGAAGAGGCGCTCCCCCTCTTCTGGATCTACTGGTTTTTTTAGTTAAATTGTTGGGTTTGCGAGAGTAGTTGTGGGTTCTACATTGATGATATGTTTATTTTAAATATTTTCTAGATCAAATTATGAATCAGGGTTCAACTCCTTATCTTTGACATCGACCACCAATGACTATTTCGAGCTACATTCATCGGTATTGTGAGAGGGGATTTTTTCGAATTCGCACCACTTCCCAATGTCATTCTTTGTATTTCCTTTAGCCTTATTTTCCCGTGTCTTGGAATGGTTGTTGGGATCTATTGGTTAGAGTCATATTTACCATGCTTTGGTTGTTGCAGATTTGACGAATCGAAATCCCGCCTAAATTTCTGCTCGATTTTGATAGCATATCGATATGTCGCTCCTAGTGATGATATGTTTAGGAAATCCATCTCAGTTTGGATGTACCTATGCATAGACCCATGATGTTTTAGAACTATATGCCGCTTGGAGTCTTTAATACCCATCTTAGTGCACAAGGTATGGAAAGTATTTTTGAACTTTGACACTGTTTGGCTCTTCTCTTGCCAGACTGTGGTCCATCTCATATAATTGTATTCATAGTTATCAACAAGGTAGTATTGTTCCTTGATCACATTCACAAAAAAATTGCAATTGGGCTCGACCCCATATATTCTAGATTCCTCTATGGAAATTTGCTCCTAGTAAGTTTCCCACCAATTTTGGACACGGGGGAGAGCTTTGAGGAGTGCGAAGGTGATCGTTTCCCTATCGGAAAAATTGCAAACAGAGAAATAATATTCTAGTAGATTCAACCATTTTTCTAAGGCATCTGCATCTATCTGACCTTCACATACATGAATATCAAAATTAATTGTAACTTGAGGGGATAGGTTCCTCCAAGGTGGTCTCTTGAAGAATATGTGCTTGTTGCTATTGGAAGACATTGAAAGATGTGGGAAAATTTCTCCATCATTTCATCCCTCTATCACACAAGATATTTCTCAAGAAATAGGTTAATAGAATCTTTTGCTCTGCCAATTTTCATTTTTTCTTCCATAGAGGGTTTCTTGGGTGTGTGAGAGATATTTTCCTCAAGAGAGACAAGCTCGAGACCCAACTTGATATACTTGGATGTCGTTAGGGAAATGCATTGAAAAATGATCAAGAGCAGCCTGCTCTGATACCACTGATCTAGATTATTTTCAGAACAAAATGAAAGCTGAGATATTACAATGAAATACACATAAAATTCAGAAACAGAGAAATACAATACTACATGATTTGTATTAATGAAATAAATGTACAGAGACTGTAAAAATACAGAGTATCACTATAATGGTGATAGCTTTATCTATGAGAAGAGATGTGATGGATATGCTCATTCACAATAAAATGATTAGAATGAGGCTTTGAATTCCTTTTTATGATAAACATGAATGCCAAAACCATATAAATCCAAAAACCTAACACTAGCAGATGAAGCACCAAAAGTCCTGTGGGTCCTTTTGGGGTAAGTTAGTACATTAACTTCCCGGGGTCGTAACTTTTGCATAGTATCTCCATTTTAGGCATGTGATAGCTCGTTGGAAAGGTATTTTTGAGAGATACACATTATTTCATTATAATATGACTTTGTCAACAATTTGACTGTGGAAAGAGAATAAAACACTGTTTAGATTCCCAAAATGGCCCAGAAAGTACAAAAATATGTACTGACATGAAAACTTCCAAAATAAGCTAGTTGGAATGGGTGTGCGGCCACCAATATCCACCTGAATTATTTGTAGGGATTGAGGACAACCCCGTAAATACAAAACCCGCAATTACAAAGAAATTTCCCCATTACAAAGAAACGTGCTCAACTGAAAAACTGTTTGTATGAGCCAATTGGAATTTGGAATAGGTAGGTGGCCACCAATATCCACATGGAACAATCCTCCCCCTTTAAGAAAGAAATGGTCTCCATTGCGTTGAGTGCCCGGGGAAGAGGGGAAAGCATTTTTTGAATATGAATCTTGGTGATTTGTGTGCCTTTTGGAGAAGTTGCACTGCTTGGTCTATGGAAAGTTGTCATGAACATGTTGCTGGCGAGGTTGAATCTGTTACAAAAACCTGTTCTCTTTGGTCTTGATGAGGCATTGTGTAGGCACCATTGTAGGTGAAGAAACAATATATTCTTTATCCTTTGCAATATGCTTATGCTGGATAGATGGGGTTGAGGTTGTAGTTGCCTCCTGTGCATCCTTTGAACAGATTGTGAAGATAATGAATTTTACATTATGAGATATTACCTTGCAACATTGTTTTGGTGGAACGGTAGTCAAAAGTACCTTTGGTATCTTGTAGATTCGACCCCCTAGAGTAATAATTACACTATGTGGTCGAGACTCATAAACAACATGACATTTCCACATATATGGTTGGCCCAAAACAACATCACATACATCAAGAGGGGAAACATCACACACTACCTCATCCTTGAAGGGATGGATTCCATAGGATAGGTAGCACTGCTAGTTGACACAGAGATCTCGTACCTGGTGAATCTACCTAATGTTGTATGGCTACGGGTGTGGTGTTGTTGACAACCCCAAATTTTTGATGGCCTCATCTGAAATAAGGTTCTTCTGGTTGTCACTATCAACAATGAAATGCAACAGGGTCCCCTTCACCCACATCTGTGAATGGAAGAGGCGCTCCCCCTCTTCAGAATCTACTAGTTTTTCTGGTTGAATTGTTGTGGTCATGACAATAACAGTGGGGTCTACGTCAATGATCTATCTGTTTTCAATATTTTTTGGATCAAATTCTGAATCAGGGTTCGACTCCTTGACTTTGACCTTGGTCACCAATGATTTTTTCGAGCGACATTCAACAGTGTTTTTCCAAGGTATTTTGTGGAAGTCGCACCACATCCCAGTGTCATTCTTCATCTTTCCTTTACCCTTATTTTCCTGTGTCTTGGAATAGTTTTCAAGAGGCTGTTTCTTAAGGTCATCTTTACCATTCTTTCATTGTTGCATATTTGTAGACCCAAACTCCCATTTGTTATAGTGCCTATTTTTTTTTATATATTTTGACAACATATTGATTTGTCTCTCCCAATGATGAGATGTTTAGGAAATCCATTTTAGTTTGGATGTACCTATGTAGAGCTCGACGGTATTTCAGAACCATATTCCGCTTGGAGTCTTTGATACCCAACTTGGTGCACAAGGTATGGAAAGTATTTTTGAACTTCGACATTGTTTGTCTCTTCTCTTGCCGTAGTGTGGTCCATCTCATGTATTGGTATTCTTAGTTATCAAGAGGGTAGTATTGTTCCTTGACTGCATCCACAAAAAAATCCCAAGTGGGCTTGACCCCATATATTCCATATTCGTTTGTGGAACATTTCTCCTAGTAATTTTCCCACCAATGTTTGACATGGGGGAGATCCTTGAGGAGTGAAAATGTGATATTTTACCTATGGGAAAAATTGTGAACAGATAAATAACCTTCCAACAGATTCAACCATTTTTCTAAGGCATATGCATCTATTTTTCCTTCAAATACGAGAATATCAAAATTAACTTGTACCTTGAAGGGAGAGGTTCCTCCAAAGTTGTCTCTTGATGAAGAATCACCTGTTTCTATCAGCAGGCATTGAAGAATGTGGGGAAAATTATCCATCATTTCGTCCCTTTGTCGTGCAAGAGCTTTCTCAAGAAACAAGTTAATAGAATCTTTTGCTCTACCATTTTTCTTTTCTACTACCATAGAGGGTGTTATCACCAATTCTTGTAGAGGGGGCTTTCCCTTTCGGATTCGATCCCGTGTTGTAAAGCGTGAGGAAATGGGGCTCAAGAACCCATCAAATGAGTTTATCCATGGCCACAACCATGAGCACCAAGCGCAACACATAGAAAATTTCCATTTACGGGTTAAAAATCAAGCGATCTAGCCAAGACTGTTCTCAACGACGAGGATCCATCAATGGAGTAGATCGATGATCATTGGGTAAGCCGGAGCCATGGATTTACGTGAGGATTAACACCTGGGCTCATCCCTTATGGACATATCACTGAAATGACCGGGGTCATCCGATCCAGTAGGGCACACGTGGTAGCTAGTCGATATTTCGGGAGTCGGGTGTCGGGGATTTCGAAGGAATAGGAGCGAGAACTCCCAGTGGGTGAATCCCAAAATTGAGCGCTAAGGATCATGTGGATATAGGAAGTCAGGATTTGCATGCCCAGATCTATGGCCTAGATTAAATTTCAGACTCCCCTCACTTTTATACTTTTAAAGAGGGGGAGGGGGTCAGGAATGATTGATATTGAGCGCGCAAGTTTGACGGGCCAATATTTAAGTGCCCAAATCTACAATGTAGGTTCCATTCTGGACCCCCCTTTCTTTTATGCCTTTAATGGGGGGTGGGGGGGGGGGTCCAGAATGAGGCAGTTTTTAATGTGGCCCCCCTGCTATCATGGCACCCTCTCGTGGTGCCAGCCCCCTTGCCACCTAAATCCACTTACCGCCTCTGTTACTACCTTCACCTCCCTCTGCCATCTGTCCTTCACTCTCGTCTATCACCTCACACCTGTTTCCCACTCAGTACCATTCTGGCCCACCTCATTCCCTTTTTTCCCTCTTCTTTCCCTACACCTACACCCTCCTTTGCTTCATGCTAGCTCCACCTGTTGTGTTCCCACTTGTCGACCCATCACACTTGTGGCCTCCTCATCACCTCTCCATGACACTTCACTTCATTGCCCGATGTCCCAGCCTTGGTGTCCCCTCCACCTGACCACCTTTGTCCATTTTTTCTCGCGCCATCACCTCGCTAGGGCCTCTTTCACAACTGACTATTAGATTCCTCTGCAAAGGTCCATCTCAATTCCAGAAGGTAGAAAGTGCCCCCCATGTCCTCTAGGTGCCAAGTTTGACTCACGCCAGTTCTTACCCCAAGAAAGCAGTTATTGTAGAAGGTGGTGGCGGTTGAACATTGTCTCCACCATAAATGGAAGGTTCAGAAAGGGACTGTCAGCCTATAAACTCATTGCAGCCCCATTCTGAAACACAGTTGCATCTGACTAAAGTGCATGATTGTCTAGAGACTGCATGCGCAGTCTACCAGTAAACATGCAAATGTAATGCCTTCAATGCAGTGTCTCGAACCCGCTGTCGTTGTTTTTCTTTGAGTATATGTAGGATTTTTTTCCATTTTGTAAAGGATCGATGGTAGAGATAAGCTGCTGACTGTAAAGACGAATGAAGCACTAGTTTTCCCTGATTATGTATGTGCATGTGAGACTTACCATTTAATGAAATTCAACTTCTTTTCACCTCTTTGTAGATTGTTGCGTTAGAACACTCAGAATTGGAGGATCTAGTCGAGGATCATGATGATGCTATGATGGCCTGATTGTAGTGGTGTCGTGATCAGTTATAATCAGTTTCTTGTGTCTCTTCTCCCTCTTACCCTGAGTATCTCATTGGAATATCCAATCAAGTGGTTATAGTAGCCACTGTGATGCAAGGTTTGATCCCGGTGTTGCTGTAGCTGTGTCATCCAGGCATATCTCAATGTCTCATTCTTTCTTCTCCAGGCTGTTAGAAGCTTGATTCCTACAACAGACCTTTGCAGTCTCTCTCACCAAGTCTTCCTCCTGTTCATTTTAAACTCAACTTATTGTCTGAAGTTAGATTAAGACCTCACCTATTGATGGATAGCCTAGTCCAAGGTTCTGAGTTAAAGAGATATGGTTCTAAGTTCAGTTCCATTTGATCACCCTTTATATAATCAATCGTAACATAAACTGATGGGTATCAGGCTTACTCCTGCTGCAATCCAGGAGTGACTTCTAGTGCTAACATTTCTGGCGTCATTTCCTGGGATGAAGTTGAAGATTTTCCCTGGGCAGAACGACAACGAGCTTCCGATTCTGAAGGTGCATTAGACATCATCGCCATTGAAGATTACACTTGCACCTAGCGACTCCTCTGAGGTGATTCCACCTAGTAAATCCTCTTTTGCGGTGCTTCTGGATACACCTGGTAGCCCTTGGGAGACATAAAGCTTAGTTCCGGTCTTTGATGGTGAAAAAATATTGGACACACTCATTCTGCATATAATTCACCTAGAGAATCCACATTTAAAGACTCCACTGGAGGGGATTCTGTTAACAAAAAGAAGTCCATGTCGAAGGGAAAGACCAGGTATCAGTTTATGAGCTTGCTGCATGAAGTCTTGTATTTCTTTATTAGCTCATTCCCTTCTTTCCCTTTACTTATAGAGAAGTTTTTCCTCTGCTTTGTACATTTTGATGTCCTTGCACCTCTTCTTATTCACTCAGCCTTGGAAGAAGAAAGCATACCCTCTTCTTGTGTTGTATATAATGATCTTGTGCCTTCACCTCTGCCTATCCATGAAGATGAGATCTGTATCACACCTCCTCCTGAAGTTGAGCGCCTTTGTAGTCTTGAAGAGGTTGAGAATAATTCACAGTCTTCCTAGACCTTGTTACCCCCTGTTAGTCCTGCTGAACCTCCCCAACCTCTTGTTGAATCCCATGAGAAGCCCACTACTTTTCAAATTAAAATAAGAAATAAGTTGTTTAAACCCCTGAGGCTGCCATGTCACCTTAACCCTTATCGTCATGATTCCTTTGAGTACCTTCCTTGGTTTTCTGGGGAGGATCATATTATAGCTGAGAGGCATACAAAGGCCTTTGAGAACTTATTAATTATTTTGATATTGTTCATGAGGATGTTGTCATGAGGTCGTTCTCAAATTCCCTATCTAGAGATGTTGTTGTGTGGTTTAGATGTCTGGAGGTCGACTCTATTGGTTCCTGGACTGAACTATACCATGCATTTTTAAAGTGTTCAGGTGAGAACAAGTCCCTTGATCAATACTGGTCTGAGTTTAATTCCTTGAGGAGAGGGGAAGATGAATCCTTGGCTATATTCAACATGAGATTTTACAGTGTTTATCATAATGCCTGTGGAGATCAGACCCACAAAGACTTCTGCTATGGTGTACTATATCATGGCTCAACCTCTAGAGTTAGTCCTCCTACTGAGAGAGAGGAAATCCTCATCATTGATACATCTATTTGAGGATGCTAGAGAGGTTGAAGAGAACATTAGGGCTAGCAGGTGGGTTCATAAGTAGGCCAATGTGCATATATAGGAGGAAGAAGACTGTCAGTCCATTTCAGATTCTAAGAAAGGATATATCAATTATGGATCAGATCTGGAACAAGAACCAGGAAGTAGGTATGATTCACAAATGGAATCAGTTCCTTCATCATTTGCAAATTTTTCTGGGGGCAGGGATGCATACCTTTCTGATGATTAGTTTTCAAAACATTTTGAGCATATGGTAGTAGCTGACTGTACTGATAGTTGTATTCTCTTGACTGATCACAGTAATTATGAGCTAGATCCTTCTTCCCCTTTAGCTGATGATTATTTTTCTGGAGGAAGACCTATAGCTGCAGATGATCAAGAACTATTTTCTGATGAGGAAGAAGGATATTCTTTTGTGAGTAGAGAAATTTTTGCAAAGGCGCATCCCAGTCTTCTAAAGCAACCAGGATTCTTACATATTTCCCATGATATTGTGGCCATATACATGGAGTCCTACATTTCGGATTTTCTGAAATGTTCTTATAGCATTGGTTCACCAATACTCACAGTTGAGTATTGTGTTATGAAATATTTTCAAGACCACACTATGGATCATATTCCTTTATTAATGAAGGAAGAGTCATGGGTGGAAATCAACTCTACTAGGATTGCAGGAAGCATAGAGAAACATAAAGAGGAAGGGCTTAGTGGGAAACTCATCTCCTATCCAGAGCCTATTTTTGAGCAGGTGTCACCTGACATCAACTAGCCTACATTTGTCCTCTGCCCACTTATGCTCTCTGAAGACATCATGCCATAGGTGAACAACCATGAAGGACAAAAGATGTTTTCTGACCAATTGATCTCCCTTGGAATTAGATATTGTGACCCTGTGGGGTCATATATGGATTTGTGCTTTCCAAAGGCTTTGGAGCCTATAGATTTATTCCCCTTCTCAACATTTGGGGGTATGGACATCATTCTCAACCTTGTCTTCATTTTGCTGTCATACCTCCCTAACATTATGTGGAGCATCTGCAATAGAGAAAGGGATCGAATCACCAAGCAGTCTGGGTGGCTATGGTGGAAATTTTCTTTCACCTAGCCCATGTATATATTTTTAGTAGCTTAGGCTCTGTACATAAATAATCTCTTTTGAGCAGGTGTGTTTGCTTGTTTATTTTTGTTTTCCTTTTGTCTTTATATTCTTCAGCAATGTTTTTGAGATCGACTCCATAGCCTAACATAAGGTGACTGGAACTGGAGAAAGAGTTCTTAGAGAATCACAGGGACAAATCTATCCCCCATGGAGCCTAATGTTATCACAAATTCTTGTAGGGGGGATTTTCCCATTCAGATTCGATCTCATGTTGTAAAGCGCAAGGAAATGGGGCTAAAGAACCCATCAAATGAGTTTATCCAAGGCCACAGCCATGAGCGCTAAGTGCAACACACAAAAAATTTCCATTTCTGGGTTAAAAATAAAGTGAGTTGGCCAAGAATGTTCTCAACGACGAGGATCCATCGATGGAGTAGATCGACGTTCATTGGGTAAGCCAAATCCATGGATTTTCATGAGGATTAGTGCCTGGGCTCATCCCTTATGGCCATATCACCAAAATGACCGGGGCTGGCCGATCCTAAAGGGAACAAGTGGCAGTTGGTTAGCATTTCAGGAGCCAGGTGTCAGGGATTTCAAAGGCATAGGAGCGAGAACTCCCGGTGGGTGAATCCATGAAATGAGCACGAAGGAGAGCATGGATCTGGTCGGCTGGGATTTGTGCACCCAGATCTATGGCCAAGATTAAATTCCATAACCCCCTCTCTTTTCTACCTTTAGAGAGGGGGGGGGTCTAGAATGATTGATATCGAGCGCGAAAGTTTGAAGGGCCAAGACTTAAGTGCCCAGATAAACAACGTAGGTTCCATTCCGGACCCCCCTTTCTTTTTTTCCTTTAACGGGGGGGTTTGGAATGAGGCGGTTTTGAAAGCAGACCCCCTTCTATCATGACTCCCTCTCGTGGTGTCATCCCCCCTCCCACCTAAAACCACTTACCGCCTCTGTTACCTCCTTCACCTCCCTCTTCCATTTGTCCTTCACTCCCGTATGTTACCTCACACCTGTTTCCCACTCAACACCATTCTGGCCCACCTCATTCCCTTTTTTCCCTCTTCTTTCTTAACACTTGTACCCTCCTTTTCTCCACTCCACCTCCACCTATTGTGTCTCCACTCGCCAACCCATCACACTTGCAGCCTCCTTGTCACCTCTCCATGACACGTCACTTCATCGCACGATGTCCTAGCCTCGATGTCCCCTCCACCTGACCACCTTTGTCTGATTCTTCTTGTGCCATCACCTCGTTAGGGCCTCTTTCACAATCGACTGCTGGGTCCCTTTGCAAAGCTCCAGCTCAGTTCCATAAGGAAGAAAGTGGCCCCCGTTTCCTCCAAGTGCCAATTTTGACTCACGCCAGTTCTGACCCTGAGAAAGCAGTTATTGTAGAAGGTGGTGGCGGTTGAACGTTGTCTCCACCATAAATGGAAGGTTCAGAAAGGGACTGTCAGCCTATCAACTCGTTGCAGGCCTATTCTGAAACACGGTTGTGTCTGACTGAAGTGCACGATTGTCTAGATACAGCATGTTCAGTCTTCCAGTAAACATGCAGACGTAATGCCTTCAATGCAGTGTCTTGAACCCACTGTCGTTGTTTTTCTTTGAGTATATGTAGGCATTTTTTCCATTTTGTAAGGGATCAATGGTAGAGCTAAGCTCCCGACTGTAAATCTTAATGAAGCACAAATTTTCTCTGGTTATGTATGTGCATGTCAGACTTCCTGTTTAATGAAAGTCAACTTATTTTTGCCTCTTTGTAGATTGCTGCGTTAGAACACTTGGAATTGGAGGATCTAGTCGAGGATCATGATGACTCTATGATGGCCTGATTGTAGTGGTGTCATGATCAGTTCTAATTAGTTTCTTGTATATATTCTCCCTATTACCCTAAGTATCTCATTGGAAGATCCAATTGAGTGGTTACAGTAGCCACCATGATGCAACGTTTGATCCCGGTGTTTCTCTAACTTTGTCATCCAGGCATATCTCGATGTCTTGTTATTTCTTCTCCAGGCTGTTGGAATCTTGATGCCTACAACAGACCTTTACAGTCTCTCTCCCCAAGTATTCCTCCTGTTCATTTTAAACTCAAATTAATATATGAAGTTAGATTAATACCTCACCTATTGATGCATAGCCTAGTCCAGGGTTTTGAGTTAAAACTATATGGTTCTGAGTTTACTTCCATTTGATCACCCTTTATATAAACAATCGTGACATAAACTAATGGGTATCAAGCTAACTCCTACTGCAATCCATGAGTGACTTTTGGTGCTAACAGAGGGTTTCTTGGGTGTGCGAGAGAGATTGTCCTCAAGAGAGACAATCTTGAGACCCAACTTTCTATACTCGAACCCCGTTAGGGACATGCACTGAAAAACAATCAAGAGCGGCCTACTCTGATACTATTGATCCAGATTATTTTCAAAATGAAATGAAAGAAGAGATATTACAATGAAATACACATAAAATTTTCCAGAAACAGAGAAAGACATCAATACATAATTTCTATTAATGAAATAAATGTTCAGAGACTGTAAAAATACATAGTGCAAGACTTGCTAGAATGGTGGAAGCTTTATCTCTGAGAAGAGATGTGAAAACTATGCTCATTCTCAATAAGATGATTACAATGAGGCTTTGAAGGCCTTTTTATGATAAATTTGAATTCCAAAACCCTAGACATCTAGAAACCTAACCCCAGGAGATGAAGCGCCAAAAGTCCTATGGGCCCTATTAGGGTAAGTTAGTACATTAACTTCCCAGGGTCGTAACTTTTTCATACAATCTCTAATTTAGGAATGTGATAGCCCATTGGAAAGGTATTTTTGAGAGCTACTCATTATTTTATTAAAATTTTCTCAATATACAGTTTGACTGTGGCAAGCCAAAAAAAACACAGTTTAGAGCCCTAAAACGGCCCATGAAGTACAAAAAGATGTACTGACATGAAAAATTCCAAAATAAGTTAGTTGGAATAGGTGGGTGGCCACAAATATCCACTTGGATGTTTTGTATGACTTTAGGACAGCCCCGTAAGTGAAGAAACCACAATTAAAAATAAATTTCCCCATTACAAAGAAACGTGTTGAACTGAAAATTGTCCAGATGAGCTAGTTGGAATTCAGAACAGGTGGGTGGCCACTAATATCCACCTGGATCAACTTTGCAAACAAAGAGAAATTAATACTTTGATGATACTTTCTTGTATGTAGAAATAGGACAAAAAATCTCATAATAAAATATCACAAAATAAAAGGAAAACATGACAAAATGAGTAAGGGGTCCCATCTCCTATCCTATATAAAATTAGAGCCCAGTTAGTGAAACAAATCTCATGGCTCATCTATAAGCTTATGTCTCCTTTAATGCATCTCCTTATACTTCCCAAGCAATAATAAATAAATATTCTTCTCCACCTTATGCCTCCCCATGCAAGAAAATAAACCATGTAATTTAAAATAGATAGCCACATGCAACCATAAACACATTAGAATAAATAAATGTTTCCATATAACATTATAATCAAAATGGAAAGCATTTAAAAAACTCCAACAATATATATATAATCCACTACCCAAAAAGGTCAATGTATCATTACCACAGTTCATGAATCCATTAATACAACATAGTGCACCAAATGAAAGTGGTGGATGAGATGTGGTAGGACCCGAATGACAAGAAGAGGATGGATGAGAGGAAGGATACACCAAGGGAGAGACCTCAATATGTTTATCCTAAAAAGTGATAATCATCCTCACACCAAGATGACTTGTTGGAGAAATGAAGGAAATCTAGTTTAGATAATAAGGACTAGTAAGAATATGTGTGTATGTAGGAATGTGTAATACCCCCATTTCCCCCAACTTGTAAATATAACTATAACCTGCTAAACTACTATGGGAAAATTGAATATGTGTGGATTTTGGGATTGAACCTTTTTGTTATAAAAGGTAGTGTATATATTCATGTTACTAAATAAAATGGAAAGTGTTGCATAATTGTTGAAGGGGTTTGCTAAGGTAGATCATGATGTATGAAAGAGATTGCGAGGGGAACCAAAAATGGTTGAGATGACCCCCAAAAGACTGGTACTCTACATGATTTAAATTATTCAGACCCATAATAGTTATTTGACCCAGAAAATAAATTACCAGTCAAGCTAGTAGTTGGGATGTCCTCCTCAAGAGTCAATGAGGAGATGGGCATAGTACCCATATGAAAATATTCTTGACCTAACCAAGAAATGGGGATTTGGATCCATGAAATCTTACTGAGGAAGGAAAGAAAAGAAGGGAAATTCATGGGCAGAGGGAGAGGATGCAATGGGAATGGGTCTGGTGACCATTTCTGAAGAGGGAGAGAATGTGCAACTCTCTAGTTTTGAAGAGAATTGAAAAATGAATTTGTTCCAGGTACATAAATTTGTTGGGAAGTGTTTTCAGTCCAAGATGATAAATGGGGTTGCAGAGAAGATGAGTGACTAAATAAGCACTCATTGCAAACCCCCTTTCTTGGTGGAGAGAAAATCGATATGCCAAGTTCTTTTGGGAGGAGGAGAGTGGCCTCCGTCCCTGGTTGTTGTTGAACATAAATAAGAGTCTCTCTCAGAGCATCATGATCTAGCTTGGAGGTGGACAAAAGTAAATACGTACATGATTTGTTGTGCCTATGGTTGGGTCAAAAAGGGAATCCCTTTTAGGATTTGCATCATATCTAGTTTCTAGATAAGTATATTCTATTAAATTTGTTGGAAGATTGGCTTGATGTCAACCCTAGTCATTGGTTTTGGACCACAAGATTGATGAAGGTATTTAGACATGAAGGACAATGCACACGAAGAAACAACACCCATGGATGGATAATATACATCATTTTGTTTCTGGTGGTATGTGGCATGTCACGTGGATCCTCATGGTTGAGGACAAATGAGTTTTTGAATATGACAAAGTGAATTGAAGAAAGAAGTACATGTAGGCCCTGAAGATAATTAAAGAAAATAATTACAAAATAAGAAAGTGTTAGGTTGAACCTAATGTTAAAAGGAAGTGACATAAATGGTATAAATAAATATCATTATACATTCATTTTATACACAAGTCGAATTTCAGAGGAAATCGAAAGTAAAGAAGGCTGGATTTCAAGGGAGGATGGAGTCTTTTGGTGATGTGTTCTAAGGTATGTTATTTACAGGTCATCTTACCATTTTCACTATAACTTTTTTTCTAGAACGATTCAGATGGTGAAATTTCCATGGTATTGAGAAGACATATGAAGGTACATGTGGTAAAATTTTCATCTCTTGATTCACTATAATTATGGATATACACTCTGTGGAAGATAGGGTTTTTGACCAGTCTTGAAGTTAGTCAATAAATAGGTGTTACGGGTAAAACAATCATAACTTCTTCATAGATAATACAAATGAAGTGGGACCAATTTCATTGGAAATAGTACATGCTTTAGTTTCTTTTGTGTGAGTTTTAGTGTTATCACTGAAATTTCGTCTGCACACGGCGACAAGAACTCTGCATCGTCAAAACAGGACTGCAGTCATTCATGGCACAGGATTAATTCCACAGCATTGCAAAAGGGTAAAAAAACTATACAAATGACCAAAAATGTGAAAGGCGCTTTACATCATCTGGGTGCGTGCGCGTATGTGCATAACAGCAACATACAAAGCACGCATATGTGCACAAGGCGCGGCTGTTGGGCGAAAAACCCGCGCGCCTGCTAAACGACGCATTTATTGAAATTGGTCGGCCTCCCAACCACTAATGGATCAGCTCCCAAGTCGATTTGACACCAAATCCGAGCTCAATCCTCATGGTGGGCTGGTCAAAGACCTAATTGTGCCCTAAAGAGCCCCTTTTCACATTCTAAAGAGGTTACATAATGATCCAATGCTTGGCTATAAAAAGCCATGAATGACCACCATTTTCTTAAGGAATTCTTCATACTATTATGCTGTTGAGATTGCTAAGGATCCATTCTTTGGCAATAAACATTACAAGCTGCATTTCATAGAGCTATTCACCCCTCTCTTGAGTGAATAAGCTTGGAGTTCTTTCACCCACATTTTCATCTTTTCATTGTAAAGGAGAGCAAGCTTTGAGGGCCTCAAGAGCCT
>ML779072.1:1090975-1103552 GCA_009831015.1 Picea engelmannii | reverse complement strand
CAAGTCCCCTTTCTTCTTTGTGCCTTTGGATTTCATCAACAGATCAGCTTATACATTGGTGATATTGGTCCATTTGTCTCTATTTTTCATTTGTTTTATATGCTCTTAGTTTTAATTAGTTTTAGTTTGATTTTTGTTTATAACTCTGTTGTTTCTCTTTCTAACCTTTCCTTTCACAGCTGTCATGCCTAGCAGAGCCCAACTGGGCATGTAAGCACTCTTAATTTGCTCATCAAGTGACGAACTGGGTGCAAACATTTAGAATCTGATGTTAAATATTGAGCACGGGGCATTCTGTACAAGTTCTCTCTCCTAAATATTGAATAAAGTCTACCATTCTTTCTATAAGTTCGTTTTGGGGAGGATTCAAGGAGTGAAACTTGAAGAAGTTTCATAGAATACATTGAGAAATATTGTCTATAGGATCAGAGTATTCCATGAATTTAAGAATTTTAGAAATTGAAGAAGTCTCAGGAAGCATTATCAGGCTCTATGTGATGGTTGGTTGATGGTGATGATTTAATGTAAATATTTTTTATCACTCATATATTATTGGGTGGAAGGAAGGGGAAAGGATGGAGAATTCAACCCTCTCTTGATATTGGAGGATTATATCTTCCTCTTGGAGTTTATCCCTAAATTTACATTTGGAAGCTATAGATACCTTTGGAAATCATTACTTCCCATGAACAATAACTATTGCTTATTTCTCATATATTGTGCATGGTGTATTGTGGTGTATTGGTGTAACTCTTATATTATTGTTTATTGCTCATTGGATATAATTGAATGGTTTAAGTATAAGTTGAGAAAGGTTTTAAATTATACTTGACACTGATTCACCCCCCTCTTAGTATCAACAAATTTTTTGTAGTGTTTAGCTAATAGAAAATTATACATTATGTTTTAGAACTGTGTAAGTTTATTTATGAAAAAAGCGACTTGAGAAATTCAAGTAAAATAAAGAGAATGTCTTAGCTAAATCTCATTGGATTTAATTTCTTATCTCTTGACTATTTGTGTTCTAGAATAAGATTTTGGGGAGTGGATGTTGTGCTTGACTACCTTGTATAGTTTAATGCATTCTTGGGAAATGATGACTAAATAATTAAAAATATCTATAACACATTTGAAAGAAGAGAAAGTGATTTTTCTGCACAATAGTGCTCTATTTTAATATATCCTCAAATCTTATGCTAGAAAGTTTAGAGGATATTAGATCTGGGTTGTACTTTAGGGGAACAACCCAAATATGAGAAAACATTCAAAGTCCTTATAAATAATTACCGAGGAAAAATAATTAGGACATAAACATGAAATTTTCCTAAATGAATTAAAATACCAAAGTTCTAAAAATTATGTTTGGGGCATAAATAAACATTTATGTTTAATTTGTGTTAAATCTCCTAAATTTGGGAAGAATCCCCTTAAATTATGGCATGCAGTAAATTATCGTAGAAATACTAAAATTTACTATGGAGGTAAATCCTTGTCTTTGGACCATTTCCTTAAATTTAGTAAGAGTAGTAAAGAACAATAATAAGGAAACAAAATTTACTCATTTACCCAAAAGAAGGGAGATATTATAATTATATTTTTAATTTAATGGAGAAAATTCCTTGGAATATAAATTTTTATTAAATCCCTTTATAAAGACTGGAAATTTATATTTATCCTTTTCTTATTTCTTGTAAAAGAATTTAAATTCATTTAAATTCTCCAGGTAATAAAACCATACAGAGACATATTATTATTATTATTATTAATGTTATTATTATTTTATTCAAAAAATGGAGGCTAAAGTTTATGGAGCGTAATAGACCCGAGACCAAAAGAATATAATTATTATTATCATTTTAATGTCAAATACACCAGGGAATTAAACAATGAGAAAATTCTTTAATATCCTTGTAGTCTTCGAAACTCTAGGAGTTCGGATCTCTAGGGCTCTCGGATGTTTGGAATGATGGAACTCACGAGCCCAAGTTGTTGAAGTCACGGATCCTATCCTTCCATGTACGAGGTTGCATAGATAAGAAATATAAATAATTATATAATATTATATTTAATTGTGATCAATTTAGCATAATTGAATATAATAACCCTTTTATTGCAATTTATTAAATTATAACTCCAAACTAATTCGGTGTATTTAAATCCTAAGGTAATACAAGTGGGTTCCCTCTGGAAATCTGGAACTCTGGAAATCCAGGACTCCGGGTTATTTAAGCATGAATAATTGCATGGAAGAGTCGAAAGTGAGGACCCAAATATCTTTCCTTCCTTTCCAATATTAAATTATTAAATATAATATTGGAGAATTTTGAAACCTGGGCATAAATTTCGAGAGATATAATAAATATATTATATTATAATAAGATTTATTAAATCAATTACATGTGAATGAAGCCAACTCCTTTGAATATTAAATGGTGTGGTAATGTGTGCAAGTGGGGTCACTTCGGAGCTTCGAGACTCTGGGGCTCCAGGAGAATTGAGTATAAAGGATGTGTGGGAGAGATGAAGAAGATTGACAAGGAGATCTCTCTCTCTCTCTCTCTCTCTCTCTCTCTCTCTCTCATGTCAAATATTAATAAAATATTCAAGACTTTATAAACTTGGGCACATTTTTCCAAAAGGGTTATTATAATATATGTTAAATGGATTTATTATGGCATTGGTATGTGATAAAGTACCAAACTTTTCCCTTTTTAATTTAATATTTAATGTGAAGTCATGTGCAAGTGTGGGCCCTTCGGGAGTTTGGGGCTACGGGAGATCGAGACTTCGGAAATACGAGAGTTCGAATCTTCAGGACTCTGGGATGTTGGTGAAGATAGAGTGTAAGGGAAAAACGAACGAAGGCCGAACCTATTTTTCCGCTTTCCAATGTTATAATATTGTTAAACATGTGTAATTATATTGTATGGTAATATAATTACTTGTATTGGCATAAAGACCTAATAGAGGCGGGACCCTATTCGAAACTCCGACATTCGAGAGATTTGGGTTCATAAAATCCTGATGAGGAATCTTTGTCAAAGCCCAGAGGCTTAGGAATTAATGGATATTGACAAGCCTAAGTTATCCTTTGATATAATTAATCATATTATAATATAATTAATAAAGACTAAATTTGTAATATTAAATACAAGGTTGAATATAGTTAATCATTTTTCCATTATATATATATATGTTAAATTACGTGAAAATTCTACATGGAGTTGTGTGCCGGGGAGGGATTGAATTACATACCTTAATTAAGGTTAATCAAATTAAGTATATTATGGAGAAATTAACCTCATTGTGTTATGATATAATTAATCATAATTATCATATGACTAATTAATTGAATTAGTGCTCAACTACTTCTAAGGGGGACACGAGAAAGTAAAACCTCAGTAGTTATTGAGCCATGAGTATTAGGCAAAGTAAAAATTAAGTACTGGATAATTAGTTTGTGGAGAATAATTATCCTTAATGAGGTTTAAGTAATTAATTGCCAAAAAATGGTATTCTATGAAATATCAATTAAGTATTTTAATTGGACTATAGGAGATGGACTGTTGACATCCTTTAGTCGTGCAAGTCTAAGTGCCCCGCGGTAACATGGTGAATTGTTGTTGACTAAGAACATCATTGTAATGGCGCATGTTAATCTTTAATGGGTTGACAAGTCGAGTGGGGTCTAGTAGTATTGGTGAATCTTAGATGCCGAATGGATCTTAACTGAATACTCAGGAGGTTTGACATGCATCGAGACTATCCATCCAGAGAAATGGATTAGTCCTCGATACCATATTCGTTAGAGGTAATCAAACAAATTATAGGAATGTGTAACACCCATGTTTCCCCCAACTTGTAAATATAACTATAACCTGCTAAAATACTATGGGAAAATTGAATATGTGTGGATTTTGGGACTGAACCTTTTTCTTATAAAAGGTAATGTATACATTTCCATTACTAAATAAAATGGAAAGTGTTTCATAACTGTTGAAGGGGTTTGATAAGGTATATCATGATGTATGAAAGAGATGGAAAGGGGAACCAAAAATGGTTGATATGACCCCTAGAAGACCGGTACTCTACATGATTTAAATTATTCAGAACCATAATAGTTCTCTAACCCAAAAAAAAATTACCAGTCAAGTTGGTAGTTGGGAAGTCCACCTCAAGAGTCAATGAGGAGATGGACATAGTACCCATATGAAACAATTCCTGACCTGACCAAGAAATGGGGATTTAGATCCATGAAATCTTGTTGAGGAAGGAAAGAAAAGAAGGGAAATTAATGGTTAGAGGGAGATGATGCAATGGGAATGGGTCTGGTGACCATTTTTGAAGAGGGAGAGCATGTGCAGCTCTCTGGTTTTGAAGAGAATTGAAAAATGAATTTGTTCCATGTACATGAATTTGTTGGGAAGCGTTCTCGGTCCAAGCTAATAAACAGGGTTGCAGAGAAGATAAGTAACTCATGAAGCACTCATTCCATACCCCCTTGCTTGCTGGAGAGAAAACCGATCTTCCAAGTTCTTGTGGGAGGTGGAGAGTGGCCTCTGTCCCTAGTTGTTGCTGAACAGAAGGAAGAGTCTCTCTCAGAGAATCATGATCTAGCTAGGTGGTGGCCAACAGTAAATCCATACAGGAGTTTTTGTGCCTATGGTTGGGTGGAAAAGGGAATCCCTTTCAGGATTTGCATCACTATCTAGTTTCTATATAAGTATATTCTATTAAATTTGTTGGAAGATTGGTTGTTGTCGTTGATGTCAACCCTAGTCATTGGTTTTGGACCACAAGATTGATGAAGTTATTTGGACATGAAGGAAAATGCACATGCAGATATAAAACCCATGGATGGATAGTATACATCATGTTGTTTCCAGTGGTATGTGGCACGTCACGTGGATCCTCATGCTTGAGGAGAAATGAATTTTTGAAGATGACAAAGTGAATTGAAAAAGGAAGTACATGTAGGCCCTGAAGATAATTAAAGAAACGAATTACAAAATAAGAAAGTGTCAGGTAGGCCCTAATGTTAAAAGGAAGTGACATAAATCGTATAAAGAAATATCATTATACATTCATTTGATACACAAGTCGAATTTAAGAGGAAATCAGAAGTAAAGAAGGTCGAATTTCAAGGGAGGATGAAGTCTTTTGGTGATTTACAGGTCATCTTACCATTTTCTCTATAACATTTTTTATAGAACGATTCATATGGTGAAATTGTTATGGTATTGAGAAGACATATGAAGGTACCCATGGTAAAATTTTCAGCTCTTTATTTTCTATAATTATGGATATACACTCTATGGAAGATAGGGTTTTTGACGTGTCCTGAAGCTAGTCATTAAACAGGTGTTCCAGGTAAAAAAGTCATACATTATTCATAGAGAATCCAAATGCAGTGGGACCAATTTCATTGGAAATAGTATGAGCTTTGGTTTCTTTTGTGCAAGTTTCAGAATCTGATGCTAAATATTGAGCGTGGGGCATTTTGTACAAGTTCACTCTCCTGAATAAACCAGAATTGAATAAAGTCTACCAGTTTTTCTATAACTTCTTTTTGGGGAGGATTCAAGGAGTGAAACTTGGAGAAGTTTCAGAGAATACATTGAGTAGTATTATGTACAGGATCAGAGTATTCCATGAATTTAAGAATTTAATAAATTGAAGAATTCTCAAGAAGCATTATCATGCTCTATGTGATGGTTGGTTGATGGTGATGATTTAATGTAAATTTTTCTTATTTCTCATATATTCTTGGGTGGAAGGAAGGGGAAAGGATGGAGAGTTCAACCCTCTCTTGATATTGGAGGATTGTATCTTCCTCTTGGAGGTTAATCCCTCCCTTTACATTTGGAAGCTGTAGATACCTTTGGAAGTCATTACTTCCCTTGAAAAATAACTATTGATTATTTCTCATATATTGTGCATGGTTTATTGTGGTGTATTGGTGTAACTCTTATGCTATTGTTCTTTGCTCATTGGATATAATTGAATGGTTTAAGTATAAGTTGAAAAGGGTTTTAAATTATACTTGATACTGATTCACCCCCCTCTCAGTATCAACAAAATCTCTGTAGTGTTTAGATAATAGAAAATTATACATTATGTTTTAGAACTGTCTAAGTTTATTTATGACAAAAGCGACTTGCGAAATTTAACTAAAATAAAGAGAATGTCTTAGATAAAGTTCATTGGATTTAATTTCTTATCTCTTTACTATTTGTGTGCTAGAATAATATTTCGGGGAGTGGATGTTGTGGTTGACTACCCTGTACAGTTTAATGCATTCTTGGGAAATGATGAATGAATAATTAAAAATATCTATAGCACATTTGAAATAAGAGAGAGTGATTTTTTTGCATAATAGTGCTTTATTTTAGTATATCCTCAAATCTTATGCTAGAAAGTTTAGAGGATATTAGATCTGGGTTGTACTTTAGGAGAACAACCCAAATATGAGAAAACATTCAAAGTACTTATAAATAATTATTGAGGAAAAATAATTAGGACATAAACATGAAATTTTCCTAAATGAATTAAAATACCAAAGTTCTCAAAATTTAGTTTGGGGCATAAATAAACATTTATGTTTAATTTGTGTTAAATATCCTAAATTTGGGAAGAATCCCCTTAAATTTTGGTGGGCAGTAAATTCTCGTAGAAATGTCGAAATTTACTATGGAGGTAAATCCTTGTCTTTGGACCATTTCCTTAAATTTAGTAATAGTAAAGAATAATAATAAGGAAACAAAATTTACTCATTTACCCACAAGAAGGGAGAGATTATAATTATATTTTTAATTTCCAGAATGGAGAAATTTCTTTCGAATATAAGCTTTTATTAAATCCCTTTATAAAGATTGGAAATTTATATTTCTCCTTTTCTTATTTCTTGTAAGAGAAATTAAATTCATTTAAATTCTCCAGGTAATAAAACCATACATAGACATATTATTATTATTATTTTATTCGGAAAATGGAGGCTAAAGTTTATGGAGCGTAATAGACCTGAGATGAAAAGAATATAATTATTATTATCATTTTAATGTCAAACACACCAGGGAATTAAACGATGAGCAAATTCTGTAATCTTCTCGTAGTCTTCGAAACTATGGGAGTTCGGAGCTCCGGGATGTTTGGAGGGATGGAACTCACGAGCCTAAGTTTTCGAAGTCACAAACCCTATCCTTCCATGGACGAGGTTGCATAGATAAGAAATATAAATAATTATATAATATTATATTTAATTGTGATCAATTTAACATAATTGAATATAATAACCCTTTTATTGCAATTTATTAAATTATAACTCCAAACTAATTCAGTGTATTTAAATCCTAAGGTAATACAAGTGGGTTCCCTCCAAAACTTCGAAACTCTGGAAATCCGAGACTTCGGCTTATTTAAGCATGAATAATTGTGTGGAAGAGTCGACGGTGAGGACCCAACTATCTTTCCTTCCTTTCCAATATTAAATTATTAAATATAATATTGGAGAATTTTGAAACCCAAGCATAAATTTCAAGAGATATAATAAATATATTATATTATAATAAGATTTATTAAATCAATTACACGTGAATGAATCCAACTCCTTTGAATATTAAATGGTGTGGTAATGTGTGCAAGTGGGGTCACTTCGGATCTTCGAGACTCTGGGGTTCCAGGAGAATTGAGTATAAAGGATGTGTGGGAGAGACGAAGGAGATTGACAGGGAGAACTCTCTCTCTCTCTCTCTCTCTCTCTCTCTCTCTCTCTCTCTCTCTCATGTCAAATATTAATAAAATATTGGAGACTTTATAAACTTGGGCGCATTTTTCCAAAACGGTTATTATAATATATGTTAAATGAATTTATTATGGCATTGGTACGTGATAAAGTACCAACCTTTTCCCTTTTTAATTTAATATTTAATGCGAAGTCACGTGTAAGTGTGGGCCCTTCGAGAGTTTGGAGCTATGGGAGATCAAGACTTCGGAACTATGGGAGTTCGAAGCTTCGGGACTCTGGGATGTTGGAGAATATAGAGTGTAAGGGAAAAGCGAACGAAGGCCGAACCTATTTTCCCACTTTCCAATGTTATAATATTATTAAACATGCGTAATTATATCATATGGTAATATAATTACTTGTATTGCCATAAAGACATAATAGAGGTGGGACCCTCTTCGAAACTCCGGCATTCGAGAGATTTGGGTTCATAAAAGCCTGATGAGGAATCTTTGTCGAAGCCTAGAGGCTTAGGAATTAATGGGTATTGACAAGCCTAAGTGCTCCTTTGATATAATTAATCATGTTATAATATAATTAATAAAGATTAAATTTGTAATATTAAATACGAGGTTGAATATAGTTAATCATTTTCCCATTATATATATATATATATATATATATATATATATATATATATATATATGTATGTATATATATATATGTATGTATGTATGTATGTATGTATGTATGTATGTTAAATTACATGAAAATTCGACATGGAGTTGTGTGACGGTGAAGGATTGAATTACATACCTTAATTAAAGTTAATCAAATTAAGTATATTATGGAGAAATTAACCTCAATGTGTTATGATATAATTGCTCATAATTATCATATGAGTAATTAATTGAATTAATGCTCAACTACTTCTAAGGGAGACAAGAGAAAGTAAAACCTCAGTAATTACTGGGCCATGAGTATTAGGCAAAGAAAAAATTAAGTACTGGATGATTAATTTGTAGAGAATAATTATCCTTAATGAGGTTTAAGTAATTAATTACCAAAAAATGGTATTCTATGAAACATTAATTAAGTATTTTAATTGGACTATAGGAGATGGACTATTGTCATCCTTTAGTCGTGCAAGTCTAAGCACCTTGTGATAACATGGTGAATTGATGTTGACTAAGAACATCATTGTAATGGTGCATGTTAATCTTTAATGGGTTGACGAGTCGAGTGGGGTCTAGTAGGATTGGTGAATCTTAGGTGCCGAATGGATCCTAACTGAATATTCGGGAGGTCTAGCATGCATCAAGACTATCAATCAAGAGAAATGGATTAGTCCTCGATACCATATTTGTTGGAGGTAAGAAAAAAATTTATACCCCATCCCTTAAAAAGGTACTTAGGGGTCGGGTGTGTGACAGAATGTCAAAGGTGCGTGAAACAACAGTAGATACAACATCGTTAGAAGAACCTTGAAGATGCATATCAAAAATTTGTGTGTTCACTTCTTGTTTCCCTTTGTCAAGAAGAGGGGTCTCTTTTGATGGGGCTTTGAAATCAACACTAGGATGAGAAGATGTAGTGGATCCTACATCAAATGATTCAATAATAGAAGCATTAGGCATAACTTGTTCTAGCTTTAGGGCTTCTCAACCTACAAAGGGTGGGTTTGGATCAAGATTCCATCCATCATTGTTAGGCAAGGGTAGAGGTGGGAAATCTATAATGCTATAATAAGGCTCTAAATTAGATTATAAAGACAACAAAGGTGGATGGATGTTTGGGTCGTCCAAAAATAAATTCTAGTGTACAAAATTTGCATAAATTTGTTTGAGTCTACATTAAAGTGAATAAATAATTTGATTTTTGTCCTTATACTACCCCTTCAAACGTCCCAAGGTCTATTTCTCTATCCTCTTCTAGAGCCACATGAACCACAACTCCAAAATCTCATATATCAACAACCAAAATATATAAATTATAGTCCACTCATCACATACATTCAACATCAACAATCAAAATTGAAATGAACAAAGTTGATGCAAATTAAACACTTCAATAAAGCATCTATTCAGATCCACCATGAGTGGCAATGTTGCTTAGCTAAGGCTAACATGTACATAAGTAAAAGTATAACTTTGGCGAGAAAAGGTAGTATCATTGTATATGAAACCATTATCAATTATAAATGTTAAACCACCTTGTAACTCAAAATTAATATGATAATAAAGTGCATATAGTCCAATGATAGTGAAGAAATTCTAAACTCATTATGTGCCCTATTATATTTGAGCCTGGTTAACGATAACATCCATTTGATTACACAACTATAAACCAAATCTCATGAACATATCATAAGAGGCTTGAAACGCAAGAGGAAAATGTAAAGCCACATGCTTTAATTCATGGCACGAGGCCATATAAAACTTTTAACATCATGCATAGGATCAAAATAATCCTTCAAACACATGTAGGTTAATTAAAACGTAGGCAAAGGCATGAGACTTTTCTTTTAAAATGTTAAAAAATGGCCTGCGCATTGACATAAAAGGAGTGGAAAAACTGCCATGCTAAATAAAGAAAACCCATAATACAAATGAGGTAACCCATGGTGAGATTACCACTGATCAAACGAAAATCCAGACTTCATATATTGCGATGTTTAGGAAAGATAAACAATTGCCACATGTTGATTAAGGTTGGTTGTCATTGATGTCAACCCTTGAAGAAAGAACTGTAGCACAAAGGTTTGGGTAATGGACCCAATATTTTTTGATGTAAATATGACTCATTATTGTTTTGTCATTTTTTATAAGAAGTAAATATGGATGAACTCCAAAGTGGTCACCTTATGGTGAAATCCCTCACAGGAAGACACTTTGTGGAGTAAGAGAACCCATGCTTAATTGTGGAATAATGAGATGAAGGAAAGCGAATTTTTCAGGGAAAATATCCTAGATGGATAGTGCTTGTCATGTCATTTTCAGTGGTATGTGGAACACCACATAATTCCTCATAGTTAGAGAGTTATGGCCATGAGAAGTTGGAGACCTCGGGTTTGGGTAATGGACCCAAGTTTGTTTGATGGGTAATGGTATGCGTTATGATATATTTTCAGATAATACTATTATATATGGATAGTACATTTTATTCCATTTCTGTTGGTATGTAGAATGTCACATAACTCCTCATGGTTTGAGAGTTATGGCCTTACGAAGTTGGAGGACCCTCATATGTCATCTAGAAGCCCCAAAAGGTCAAAGTAATCAAATTGGTTTAAGAGATTTTAAAAAGTAATAATAAAGTGAAGTGATGAGTGTATTATAATTCAAAGTGAATACAAAATAAATTATTTCAATAATAAATTTAATGGAGAAATTAGAAGTGGACCCAACCCTAAAATAAGGAAAGTGGACCAAGTGACCTAGAAGATGTTTTTAAGGAAGCTACTTGGAGAGTATAAATAAGAGGCAAGGCTCTCTCATTTGAATCAAACTTGATCATATTGAATATCTATATGTTTCTGAGGTAACCAAGGATATCTAAACCGGAATTTTGAGTGAAGGTGAAGAAAAGAAGGCCGAAATGCAAGGAAGGATAAATTCTTTTGATGGTGTTTTCTAAGGTATGTTATTTACAGGTCATCTCACCATTTTCGCTATAACTTCTTTTCTATAATGATTCAGACTGTGCCATTTCTATGAAAGTGAGAAAACATATCCAAGTATCTTTGGTAAAAAATTCATCTTGTGGATCCAGACTGTTCCATTTCTATGAAAGTGAGAAAACATATCCAAGTATCTTTGGTAAAAAATTCATCTTGTGGATCATTGTATTTTGGGAGTTACACTCCATGGAAAATAGGGTTTGTGGCCAGTCCTAATACTAGTCAAAATCAAGTGTTTCGGGTAAAAACGTCATAAAGTCTTCATAACAAATCCAAATTCAGTGAGACCAAATGTGTTAGTTAGGTTACAGTATGTAGTATGCTATGTAATAGTTTCAGATCAATTCATCAAATATTTTGTGCAGGGAACGCTCTACAAGGTCGCTCTCTAGAATAAGCCAAAATTCAACAAGGTATGCCATTTTTGCTATAAATCATTTTTTGAGAGGTTTCAAGTAGTGACACTTGGAGGAATTGCATAAAACACACTGAAGAATTTTTTTTATTAGTTTCATATCTTTATACATTACAGGTTCAAAGTTATGATTACTTCAAGTTAGGGTTGTTGACTAATCCAAAACTAGGCATGTGAGACAAAAGAAAAGTTTGATGAAAATGCTAGTCTCTTGTTTCTAAAGTTAAGGAAGGTTTGTAGGAATCTGATCATATACACCAGGTCTATTACAAAGCTACAAATCATATTTGGATGATGAAATTGATGAGGGCTTTTGGTTGAGGTACATCTTGAGTACATGGTTGAGACAAGTAGTTGATGAGTTGGCACATACATGAGGTGTATAGTTGATGATGTTGGTACATATTGATGAGTCATAGTTGATGAGTAGTTGACACATGATTGGTACATACTTGGTGCATGGTTGATGCACTTGTTTATGGTACAGGTTGATTACAGGTTGGTGCATGGTTGATGCACTTGTTTATGGTACAGGTTGATTACAGGTTGAGGTACAGGTTGGTGCATGATTGATGCACTTGTTTATGGTATAGGTTGATTACAGATTGGTGCATGGTTGATTCACTTGTTTATGGTATAGGTTGATTACAGGTTGAGGTACATGTTGATGCATGGTTGATGCATGGTTCATATTTATTGGTACAGGTTTACAACGGTATATCTCACAGTGATAGTGTGACAGTGGTTCCATCATTCTACT
>ML779072.1:1079318-1090586 GCA_009831015.1 Picea engelmannii | reverse complement strand
GTGGTTTTCTCTCGATTTGGGTTTCCACGTAAAACACTGGTGTACTTTGTATGTGTATGATTGTTCATTTGTTCATTGCTTATTTACTCTGCAGTTATTGGTTGATACTGCTTCATTGATATAACACTTGGATTGTATGGTTAAAAAGGGATTAAATTGCTCTATTATTGATTCACCCCCCCTCTCAATAATCCAACACCACGACCCACAAGAAGTGAAGTTGGGGAATGAAAATGTGGTGGTCAATTTCAAACTAAGTAGAGATAGACCCAATGGGATTTCTTTCTATTTTTATTATGGTTTCCGTTTGAAGTTGCTCTTAGAGTATTCCACTCCATCAATAATATCTCATATAACTCGATAGGAACTTCCAACCTCCATAAATAAGATTCACTATACCATACAATGCTCCATACCTTCATCTTGTTTTAGACAAGAATCACCTATGAAACACTCCATACCTTCATCTCGCTTTAACAAGAATAACCTATGGATAAAAAGAGGAGTTCAATGTTTTAAAAAAATGATCCTTAATGGAAATATATTATTTTAAAATATAAACTTAAAATGATTTCAAGACAATGAGAAATTCTATTACATGATTAATATATTTATTTTTGTTATTAAAAAAAATACCCAATTTTAAAAACATTTTTATCTTGAATTTGATTATATGAATACATTAAATTTTAAAGTCATTATGTGATGAAGAAAAGATAAATCTTTGAATTAAATAAGATTCTTAGTAAATAAGTTAAAGTCTACATTACTTAATTGGCGTCATTTAATTTCCCAAGATTTATAAAAACAATGTTATAATGTCATCTAATTTGCCAAAATTTATAAGAACACCGTTATATAATTTGTATTATAATCTTTAGATACATTGTTTTATTGGGATTGAATATGGATTTTAGTATTGATAATTCTAAAAACCCATTTAAAAAAATTATATAGTATTTTTTAATCTTTTTTAACTTTTTATTTATTATAATATATTATAATTTTGAAATTCAAAAAATAATAAAAAAAATACAATTAATTATTGTATAAAAAAAATTACAATATTCTAGCTTACAACATTTAAGAGACATAGATACAATTCAATGTAAATTGTTTACAATGTCTTACAAAGCCCCCATAGTGAATCAATATAAGTTATTGAAAATGCCTTACAATTCCCTATAAAAAAAACAATGAAACACTATGAAGAACTACTCATTAATTAAAATTAATAAGCTAATGAAATAAACGTGACATTATTGTAAGGCATACACTTAACATAGGCATGAACGTAAAGATGCCATTATTGTAAGGCGTGCACTTAACATAAGCATGAAGAAAAGCGTTAACATGGACACCAAGGTATTTTGCATTGAGTCCACTAAACTTAGCTAATTGTGGAAATGATCATAGTGAAGGTCATTACAACCTATATAAAAGAAAGAAGGTTGTAGGAAAAGGAAGTTGTGATATGAGCATATCGATATTATAAGGGTTGTAATCTCACCCTGTTGCAACTTTCATCAACTAGAAAAGATTCGAACTCGGAATAGTTTGGTAGCAAACCCTCTATATCATTATATGTTTCATTAGTTAGGAAATATGACATGGACTCATAAGGTCCACGCTATGAACTACATATTGAATTTCATGTTTTGTAGGTTGCAAAGGCATAAATTGTGCAAGAAGGCTTACAATCCTTTGTCGCATTACAAATGTCAGAAGTTATAAACGACTCAAATTTACATAGGTCATGACATCACAATGTCACAAAGTTTGAAAAGTTGAGTGGACCTAATGGTTAAGAACATGTGTTTCCTCCTAAGAGGTTATAAGTTTAAATCCATAAGGGGTAGGGTATGTATACTTCTGTAGACTTTACCAATCAAATTGTTGGGTGGAGGGGGTCCCTTATCCCACAAACAAGGGGGCCTCATACACCAATTTAGTGTCTGGCTTGGCGATCAACTTAAAATTATATTATTATTATTATTATTATTAAATCATATTAAACATGTGCCCATCTGTCGAATGTGTCAATAATGATTAAGTTGTTGGAAAATGGAGGAATACCACAATTTTCTTGAAATCAATTACTTAGAGTAGAGTTCTGGTATATTCTACAATTCAAAAGAGATCAATCATCAACACCATTTACCTCCAACAACATAAAAATGTTAATATACTCCATTATGTTGTACTGTAACATGTTTAACATTGAAACTACTTGTATAAATTAATTACACTAGTGTTGAAACTACACTAGTGTTGGAAAATAAAGGATATGAGACTCTTGCGAAACATTTGTTGCATACCATGGAAATGTTAATTCCACTTAAATAGCTTACATTAAATTTGAAAAGAATCTACATGTAAGATGATTAATATTTAAAGTATGTTAGAGTTTATCACATTAATAATCGTTAATTAGATATTAGACATAGGTATTAATAAAGTTATTTTGATTATAAGTTGTTTTATATTTTTATGCTTCATTTCACTTGAGTGTGATCTTCGATCTATTCCACATTCATAAAGTGGATTGACTCGACTAGCTTGTGATTGTTTATAAGGAGACTTTCACTCCTCATTTTATCAATGCAATACAAAGGAATCTCTTGATTTTATCTTGGTTTTTTGTATATGTTCAATTTCCATTTATCATGATATAGTATAAGAGCTCAGTTAGAGTCACAAAGCTTGTGAGAATGTAAAAACCTAGGGAATGTTGTTGGTAGAAACTAATCAATGGATTGCTAGCATAGCACACTCAAGAGCCAAAAGGGTTTCACAAAAACTGGGAATCCATTTAATTGTTATTACTATTATATCAAAGAATTTTTTTTTAAGTGGAACCCATCAAATAACTATTTTTGGAAAAGAAAAAAAAATAACCCACATGGCCGCCATTTAACTACCAAATCTTAGTCACCTTTTCTCCACCACATGTGCGATTCTTTTGGAATGTAAGAATTCGATTGTATGACCTCGAAGGAGAGATGTATTTATATGGATTTGTATAGATTAGCTACTAGAAAAGATATTAGCTACATGTGAGGCCATGTGAATGTGCCTAAAGAAGAATTGATCCAAAAGAATTAATTGTATAAATGCATGACAATGTAATTTCAACTGCCAAGGAAAAATTTAGTGCACATACTAACAATTAGAGGAAAATTTGGACAATACAATCTAATTGGGCAATAAATCAAGGATACTTCTTAGTTTTCTTAACAATTCAAATGATTTGGGAGCATATTGGAGCTATTCCTATCACTGTTATTGCCCAGATTTGTCATTATAGAACATTCAATTGTGGATTTGTTGATTTTTAGCAGATCTAAGGAGAAATTAACATATTTTTTTTTAATTTTTTAGTAGATCCAAAACATATTTCTCAAAATTTGTGCTATTTTTTAGTAGATTTGTGCGTTTTGGTGATTTTTGTGAGTAGATATGTGAGTTTTGTTGCTATTTTTTAGCATCAAAATCTATGGGTTTTTGGCTTGTATTTCGGTAGATTTATAAAAAAAAAAGTGTGTTTTTCAACAATATGTGGATGCTACAAATGTTTAGAGCTAGTATTTAGGTGTTTTTGTTCTATCATTTTATTTAAAGGAAGGAAGAACATGCATTTTAATCTTTTTACTTTGTTTCAATATATATATCTGCAGTTTTGACTTGTATCAATGGCCTCTTTACCCAACATCATGTTGGAAAGTATCCAAGGGTGGGTGCAATCTAATGATGGTCTTTCATGATGCGCTAGTGGCAATGTAAACATGGAAAAATAGCAATATGTTAACTTGAATGGATTATTCAAGGTACTTTTATAATGAATTTGAATATGGTGTACAAATATGAAATGTAGAAAATTGAATTATCTTTCCAAATATATAATTTATATTTATAGAAATTGTGAATAACAATGTGAAATTTGAGTTTTTCTAACAGTGGTATGTTATTTTTTAAGAAAAAATAACGTATGTGTCTCCATTAGTGTAAGTGTTGAGTACCATAACAATGGAATTTCCTTAATAAAAAATGAAAAAATGTAGAGAACCCATTGTTCTAGTGCGATGTATTTTTTCAAATTTTATAATAATAATTTTATATATTTTTTAAATTATGAAAGTCAATATATCCTTGAAATTACAATGCCTTCTGTTAGTGCAGGCTACGAGGGTCTTAAGATTATCAAACCAATTTTATTTATTTTGAGATTGTAGATCTTAGTCTCTTCAAGTGTAGCATATAACTTATTTTAAAAATGGTTAAGCTGATAAAAAGTTATATAATAAATAAAAAAGGTATGTATTTTAGGATTTTGATATATGTCAAGAAAAAAATAGATTAAAAATCGTAAACAATATTAATATTTTTAAAAACTTATATATTTGGAATATGCATATCCGACTCTATATGTGTCTGTAGTTTCATTGACAACGAATTTTTGTAGCCTATAAAAAAATAATGTCAAAAGTAGATATATAGAGAGGTATTCATAAAAATGGAGGCTTTATGTATTTGCAGACCAAACCACTAGGTTTATCATCTCGAACCCAAATCCAAGGAAACCAACTCAACATACATGTATGCTAGAGTTGTCATTCCCGCCCCAAAAAAATTTGAAATATAACTAACAAACACGCTCTCCTAAGAACACACATGTGTTGTAGGAATGCACACGTGCTCTAGGAACATGCACACAGTCTAGGAACACACACATGTTCTTGGAACACATGCTTTCTATTATGCCCTCTTTCTATTTGTTTCCTTGTTTCTCTTTCTCTGCCCCCCCGCCTCCCACCATCTCTCCCCTACCTATTTTTCATTCACCTTATCTCACCTACCCCCCTTTGTCCCTCTCACCCCACCCCATCATTCCCACTTCTATAACATCTAAATACAACTCGTTTGCATGGATTAATCAGTTATTAGTATACTTTCCCACCTGGTCTGTACAAATAATGGTATCATTCATCATATTCATATATATTATTGAATAAAATATATTAATTTGTATAAACCCATAGTAAAAAATACAATCGGTCATTGTATTCATATCTTTCATTCAATCAAATATATTAACTTGTACCTCCTTCGCCTTTGCCTCTCTTTCAATAGACCCTCGTACCCACCTCCCCTTGTCTCACCTATCTCCCCCTCTTCTTTCCTTCCCCCCTTTGTCACCCATATTCATCAACCTTCCCTCTTCACTCACCTCCTCTTCTAACTCCTCCACCCCATCCCTCCCTCTACTCCTCTCTCTCTCCCTCCCTCCCTCTATAACACCCCCCACTCTCTCTCCCCTACATCTACCCCTTTCTCTCTCCTTCAATCTATATCCCCCTCCCTCCCTCTTTCTCTCCCCTTTTCTCTCTTTACCTCTCTCCCTTCCCTCTCTCTCTCCCATTCCTCTTATTGTCTCTTTCTACCCCCCCCGCTCTCTCTTGCTTTATACCCTTCTCTCCCTCTCTTCTCTCTCCCTCTCTCTCTCTTTAACTCTCTCTACCTATATTCCCAATTTCCTCTCACTCTCTCTCTCTCTACCCCCCTCTTTATCTCCCTCTCTCTCCCTCTCACACTCTCTCTACCCCCATATTTGTATTCCTCTCTCTCCCTCTAGCACTATAACACACTCTCTCTCTACCCACTCTATGCCTTCTTATCTACCACCATTAGAGGTGGACAATGAAAAAAATATAACGATGCATGGCCACCTTCTAGATATGGGGAAGAACAGAGGCTTCAGGATTGTTGCGACGTGTTTGGCATTGGACAAAGAATATTGATGATTTGTTGGAGAAATTATATGTAAGTGCTCACATAATTCAAACCTTTATGAATTGTTAAATAAAAATCTCTGTAAATTTTATAATTCTTGGTAGATGTTCCAGGATGAAGAGGTAAGGAGAATTAGTATTGGAATTAGTGGCAATGTAAAAAATACACTAATGTATTTTGTGTGACAAGTGGGAATATATATATATATATATATATATAACTCATCACACAAAATAAACTTTAAAAAAATATTAATGTATAGAATATAGGATGTGCACATGAGGCTATTGCACATAAACATTGTCTACGCACTAGAAATCAACACTAAATGTTCCTCTTACATGTTTTTTTTTAGTAATGCAAGATGTAAACACAAGATATGTAGGATTAAAACATCATTTTCATAATTATAATACGATCATATGTCATTACCTCTATGATACCAAATGTTTGTATTTGATGAATATAGTTTTATAGTAAGTAAATAAAATCAGAGAAGAATGCAAACTTATACACAATCCATGAATGTCCCCTTCCAATTGACAGGTTCTTGAGGGGCTTAGTAGTCTAGCTATTCCCTCTAGTCTATAGTCTCAATAAAATAAAGGGGAACTAAGAGGAACAAATGAGTGACCAAGGTGTTGAAGTTATATTATTAAAGTGACTTTATCAAAGAGGAAAATAAAAGTTAATTGGCTAAGTTGGGAAAATAAAGGTGAATGACCTTAGAAGCCAATTAAATAATTTTAAAAGTGAAAATTAGAATTGGAGGTATAAAAGGAGAGGAGGGCACCTCACTCCTCATTCTTGATCATTTTTGTCTTTTCACTTGTGAGATTGAGAGCTTGGGTGTTTGAGGGTTTTATCTGATTAAAACATAGATATAAACAAGGATGTGAAAGATCCCTCTGTTCCTGATCCAAGATTGTTCAAGGTGGTGAAAGATCCCACCCTCGCCATTCTATTCAGTTTACTTCAGTTTCAGTAGTGTGTTATGGAAGCATGGCACAACTTTGGAGGTTATATGTAGAGAAGGAGAACTGTGGAGGAATGAATAGTTCCATTTGGCCAAAGGAATATAGATATGAGGCCAGCCATACTCCAGGAGGATTTTCCATCACCCAAGAACATTTTCTCATTAGTATTTGGGGATATTTAGCTGCATATTGATTTATTATTGTACTGGGGTGAAATTATGAAGGAGGGTGCATTATCACTTGTGGATTCAATGAGTTGGAAGGTTATATATCCTAGAACAATGGAAGGATCTCATCATTTGTTTTCTACATTACCATATTTATAGTTCTATAGTCTTTCGCAAGGGTTTGGAGGTCATAACCAAGGAGAATGTATTTCCTAGGAACTCTACAGCTAGTTGGTGAGTAACTCAGCCAGATTTGGATGTTAGTTTAAGAAGGGAAATAGATTGATATTTTCCATACTTGTATGCTTCCATTGGAGATATAGGAGGACTCACAACTATCTATTGTTTTCATCTCAGAGGCATCTTCAACCATAACTTCTATATTTCTTCTATATTTTCTAGATTTGTATATCTCTTGTATGGAGGACAACTTATCTAATAAATAAAGGTCAGATCGAAAGTTTGTGGCTATTCCATTTTCTCATTCTCTTGTATCTTGTTGTTTTCATCTATTGTTGTTCCATATCTATAATCTATATGTAGTAAAACCATTGAAAGAAACTCCAACGCAACTCTCGGGAAACAATCTGCAAAAAACATTCAACAACAACTCACATAAACAAGCATTTAAGCCCTTAAGTTCCTAGCAAACTTGCTTGGGAACATTACAGTGGTATCAGAGAGAATATCCTTGCCATCATGTGATTAAATTGATGGATAAAAAGAGAGACCGAGGTGGGCAACCTTTACCAAAGACACCAGAAGGAGAAGAGTCAGATGGAAGCATGGGGGAAAACCATGAAGCATAGAAATCATTGCCATAGGAGGAAACCATTTTAGTAGAGAAGGTAACTCAAACAATGCATTGTAATGACCCTGCTTAAATAGATGTATATGATTATTAATTGTAATTAATTTAATAATCTAAATGTCCTAAAATATTAGCTAAATAATAATTATTTCTTAAAATAACATTAACTAATTAATTATTGTTAATTAGTTATTCATGATTGTCAATGATTAATTTAAGTATTAATTAACTCATTAATTAATAAGGTAAAGAAATAAAAGGAGGATAATAAATTATATTATTAAATTAAGTTACGTACCCGAAAAGGGATAACATATTAACTACAAGAGGATAAAATAATAATAAAGGGGATAAGGGGCATTAATGATGAAGGGATAAGAAGGTAGTAAATGGGTTAGGTAGGAAATTGGGGAGGGATTTTGGGAGCTCTGGGATTTGCAGAGAGAAGTGGAGTTTTGGAGTGAGGATTGTATCAGTCAGGCACCGGGGTTGCTGGAGGTTTTGGGCACGGGGGCCAGGATATCCATATGATATCCTGGAGCTAGGAAGTTACCTAGTTGGCAGGGTGGAACTAGGTTTTGGGCAGTGTCTACACAGTGCAGCAGCGGTCAAGAAGGCAAGCGCAAGGCAGCAAGGTGAATTAGCATCAGACCCAGGTAATTTAAATTGTGTACTTGTTTTATTTGCTATAAGATTTTAATATTCGTTGTTAAATTACATGCGTATGTGCTAAAAATAAGGAATATATGAATTTTTACTGTTATACTCAATTAAAAGAAATTAGTGAAATTTCTGAAATTTATATTGTTACAATTCATGTAATTTTTAGACGTAAAAATCTATTCGGTCCCTACACATGGTATCAGAGCGTCTTAGTTTGAAATATGGGCCTAAGGGCCAAAAATCCAAGCTCTAAATCCAGCTACGCTTAACCTGCAAACAAAACACAGAAACTTTAAAACAAATATAAAAAATAAAAATAAAAGAAATAGATATTGAAAATGTAAAAAAAAAAAAAAATTACCAAAGTAAAACATACAACTAGGGTTATTACAGTAGTACCTATTATAGTGCATATGTTTTACAATATAAGCAAGGATTTGAAACAAATGGGGAGGTGATTATTCATATTAGATTGAATATACTTAATGAAATAAAAAAAAACTATTCACAAAAAAATGAATGATATAATGCATATGCTTCAACAAGGATATCCAGGCAAACAAACGTCATGCAAAGATAGATGTGTTATGTATCTAAAACAAAAGAAACAAAAGAAGAAGCATACCCTCCTGCGTACAAGTGTAAACATGGCTCTCTCTACATGATGGAGGTGTTTGCGCATTGATGGACTGATGTCAATCAATAATACCAATGATTCCTTGTATCGAGCCTGGGCTGTGGCTTTCCACCTCGCCATCAGTCTCACCTTGTATCGAGCGGATTTCCACCTCGTCATCTTTGAATCCATTTGAATAAGGCTTTAGGGTCCTTTTGGCGTGAAAATTTCCTAGCCCCTCAACAAAAAGCATTGTATGAAGAACTTGAAAAGATTAAAGCAAAGTTGATGCTCCTTGGTTTCATATCGTTGTTGCTTACAGTAGGGCAGAAACGAGTTGCCAGTATAGGGTTGTCCATTGACACAGATAAAAGGGTTCAAGACATGTTTTGTCTTGTTTCATGAGATTCATCCTTTCCAGATGCCTCACAATCATTCTCCATCATCATACGGACATAAGCTCTTGCCTAAGATTGACTCCATGACCCCTGGTAGGCACTAGTCTTCTCCGGATCCGTCCACTGAACTACTTTTTCTACGTAGTAAATTTCACTTACCTGTCGACCAAGGTCCCATTGCATTTCTCATCCGTAGGTTGCAGGCAACATTAGAGACACCCCCGTGGTGTTTGCAACAAGAACTAACTCAATGTGAGATGAGCTTGGGAGGTGACAAATTCTCTGCCCCTAAACTTGCACCTGAGGCCCTTTACGGGTCTAAACACCTACAAAGATAAGATGAGAATGTAGGTGTCTAATAGGCATGGCTTTCAATCCTTGAGCTTTACTAGCTCTAAATAAATAACAAATTAAAAATAGTAATAACAATAATAATTAAAAAGGCTAACGGATCTATGAAATATTATGAAGTGCAGAAACAACCGTATTCACGGATTCCATTCTAATCCCTTGTGGACTGTCTAAGGCAAAAACTAGGCCTATCACCATTAGAATCCAGAGTCTTGTATTTTCTATTGTTCAACCTAAAGTACAGTGTAAAAATACTCAAGCTATCTAATATTTCTCTAAAGTTGATTTTTACCTCCAATAAAACGAAATATCCTCAACGCCCACTTTAAAAACAACAATATAACAACAATATCTTCTATGCAATAATTAAATAAAAAAAAAACAAACCCTCATGTACAAATCACCAATCCATTAAAACTAAGTTATACTGGGAAAAGATAATCAAACCTCTCAAATCAATGGAAAGTCCAGAGGGTGCTCCATTATCATTGGCAACAACCTGGATCTCTGTAGGTCCTCTGCTGAGCTTAACCGTCTCTGCTTTAATGGTCCTAGATAGCTGCAAAGTAGAATGCATAAAAAGAGAGGATTGACGATGTATTCCTCGAGAGGAAGCAAATGATATTATGGGTGCCAGATTACAGACTCCTGAGCAAACGGTAATGGGGGATGAAGTAGACGGAGAGGAGAAAAGTGAGGCCCTAGCTAATTGAAGCCCAGAGGCAGTTGCAACAGCCATATCTTTCAGGTACCTTAATTGTTGTTTCTACTATTTACAGGTTCTTGGATCAAATCCATTAATGTTTTCGGGCATCCAGAAGCAAACGAGAAAATGTGGGCATGGACGAAAATTGCCCAAATGAAGCTGAATGAAATATAGGCAACCGACTATGAATACAGATTTCTTTCCGTCCAGAAAGTAAACTCTGAACCTGAGGAGATCCTGCTTTCGAACCTCAGAAAGACGTAGCTAATCAATTCAGAGTCAGATGAAAATATGTTTATACCAGAAAATATCAGAGGATGGCTGAACAAACGTGAACCAAAAACACACTTCTCACCACTTCTTTCAGCCAAAATCCCCAAATAATCCTTTCTACAGACATGAAAACTTGCATATAATCATATACAATACACCTTATCTAAACTTCTATATGCAAGAATAAGTATGTGAAAATTAGCAATTGGAGAACCCAGAACAAAACACACAAACAGGTTTTCTAATTGCAGAAACCCAACATATTCCTACACTGCAAATTTCTCGGAGAACACAACAACAATGGTAATGGCAGTCTTGCTCGCTAGTGTGTAGGCACCGCTTCCACGCCCACCGGGCACGTGGACCTCATGCCAGAAGCCCGACCTTAAAGGCTTCCAGCGAATGCCAAGTATATATATATATATATATATATATATATATATATATTAATGTTTAGTTTAATAGTTTATTAAAAGTATTAATACGCCCTTTTGAATAATTAAATTTTCATTTTTT
>ML779072.1:1047768-1072515 GCA_009831015.1 Picea engelmannii | reverse complement strand
ATGTATATGATTATTAATTATAATTAATTTAATAATCTAAATGTCCTAAAAGATTAGCTAAACAATAATTATTTCTTAAAATAACATTAACTAATTAATTATTATTAATTAGTTATTCATGATTGTCAATGATTAATTTAAGTGTTAATTAACTCATTAATTAATAAGGTAAAGAAATAAAAGGAGGATAATAAATTATATTATTAAATTAAGTTACGTACCCGAAAAGGGATAACATATTAACTACAAGAGGATAAAATAATAATAAAGGGGATAAGGGGCATTAACGACGAAGGGATAAGAAGGTAGTAAATGGGTTAGGTAGGAAATAAATGAGGGGGAAGTCAGTGAAGGAGGGATATGGAGGGGAAGGAGGTTTACGAGAAGGATATTTGACGGGAGATTGGTGAGGGATTTTGGGAGCTCTGGGATTTAGAGAGAGAAGTGGAGTTTTGGAGTGAGGATTGTATCAGTCAGGCACTGGGGTTGCTGGAGGTTTTGGGCACGGGGGCCAGGATATCCATATGATATTCTGGAGCTAGGATGTTACCTAGTTGGCAGGGTGGAACTAGGTTTTGGGCAGTGTCTACATAGTGCAGCAACGATCAAGAAGGCAAGCACAAGGCAACAAGGTGAATTAACATCAAACCTAGGTAATTTAAATTGTGTACTTGTTTTATTTTTTATAAGATTTTAATATTCGTTGTTAAATTACATGCGTATGTGCTCAAAATAAGGAATATATGAATTTTTATTGTTATGCTCTATTAAAAGAAATTAGTGAAATTTCTGAAATTTATATTGTTACAATTCATGTAATTTCTAGACGTAAAAATCTATTTGGTCCCTACATGCATGACACACTCCAGAACAATTAGACTATTCTGCAATGCCACTTGGATGAGATGCAAAATCATTTATCTAGGGAACAAGAAGAACTGAAGATATCATTTTCCAAATTTCAAAGTAGATAGGAGAGAATGATAGAGATACTAGAGAGGTAGAGAAAGAAGTAGGAGACCCTTTCCCATTTATTGATGGAGAAAATTCATGGTGGGGAGCCATAATTCTATGGCAGCTTTCAAGGAGTTGGTGGATCTCAAGGAGGAACAAGTCATGATGAGGAATCAATGCACAAAGATCATACAGAGGGACCCAAGTTATCTAGAGGCACACATTCTCATTCCCACATGGCTAGTAGAACCACACCTAGGCCATATATGCCTACCTTCTTGGAGGCACAGACAAGGGACACAAATTTCTTTGGGAATGGAGGCATTGAGTGTTAATGGGAGGATATGGAGAGAACATATAATTCTCTGAGTGTGGGTTTCCGAATATAGGTTTCCTTGGGGGAATATTGCCACATTATGTACAAGAGGAAGTATAAAGGACACTACAAAGGTACAATGAATTAGGGAACAAGGAATGAAGAATGGATATGCCCCACTTTGATGGATCCATTCATATTTTAGCTAATACATGGGTATAAAAGATGGATTCTTACCTTCAGTTGAACCCCATGGAAGAGGAGAGGGCCATCAAGTTTGCAACATTACACATGAATGGTAAAGTGCATGACTGGTGGTTTCATGGGATGACCACTCTAGGTCATGAACATATCACCTCATACATGGATTTCACCCAAAGACTCATTGACAGATTTGATAGGGAGGATCTAGAACTTTAAATCAAGGAGCTCACATATGTTAAATAGATAGGATCAACTGAAGCATTCATCGAGTAATTTCAAAGAGTGGTGGTTATGGTCCCAGATATGCTAGATTCTAGGTTATTGATGATGTATACATAGGGATTGAATGAGCCTTTGCATGGAGGAGTTAAGGATTTTAATCCTGAAACCTTGTAGGATGCAATTAAGTGCACTAGAGACTTAGTGGGAGCAACTTACAGAAATAAGGTCACACCTAGACCCCCAATTATTTAGAGGAAGAGAGAAACAAGAAAAAATGAGAAGGGCAAGGGGAATATGGATGACGCTACTAGAAGGGAGCTAAGAAGGAAGAAATTGTGCTTCACTTTCAAAGAGTCATTGCAGTCAAGTCACAAATGCATGGGTAAAGGGAAAATTCATTATATAGAGATATTTTCTGATAGTGAAGATGAGATGGATGAGGAGGAACGTGGAGTTATTTATAACTTAGGAATGCCTCAGGATGAGGAATAAAATACCCCACATGTGAAAAAGGAAGAGAAACCCATGCACCATTCTGTAGGGATTAAGAAGGCTACCATTGCATCCATCAGTGGAGTACCTAGATTTAATACTTTCCAGACAAAGGGAGTTGTGCAAGGACAACAAACCACAATACTTATATATGGAGGGGATTCTCATAACTTCATTGAAATTGCTATGGTAGAGAGGAGACACTTCACTACAATGGACTTTGAGGGGTTTTTGGTTGAGGTAGCAGGAGGATGCACTATGGTATGTGACAAATATATTCCACATATGAGCTTGACCTTGGGTAGGTACAATTTGACACATGAATTATATGTAGTTGTTATCGGATTAATCGGTAAGTGCAGACACAAACAGATCTCCCTAGTTTCCATTGGAAAGTAGAACAAAACATAACAAAACATGATACTTTCCCTAAGTTCTAATTATTGAGTTTACTAGTTAACAAGAGATAGACAACATACCATTTAAATGTTGTTTCCTCTTGCCATTTCCATCCTATCTCCACTCTTATTCTCCTGTGATATTGAATCTACAAGGGAACACAAGCCAACCAAAGTGAAATAAACACAATATACTCAACAAGAACCTATGTATGTGATCAAGGAATCATACAATAAAACAAGACTAGTTTTATGGGAAAGAAACATATTGTTGTATCATATTAAAATGAAATTGGAGATTACAACCAAATCCTTGATGTCACAAGGTCCTTCCAACAGTTTCCTTTCTTCCCACATACTTATGTTCTAATAATTCCGAGACTATATATATAAAAGGTACTCACAATCTATCTTGACAAAGAAAAACTCAAAGCCACTCTAGCCAAACTAACAATCTCAAGACAAATTTCCCATCTAACTTTCTCCATGAGATCTCCTCTCGTTTTATAAGATGAAGAGGATAAGGTGAGAAGGTTAGGATGATCGCATTAAATCAGAAAAGAGAGTAAGATCCAAACCGATCAGAGGCCACCTCACCATAGAAACTTCTCCTTCTAGAAGCATCGAGAAGATGCTCGTTTTTCCCATGTATGAAAATCGTCACACCCCTATAACTGAGTAGAGTGCGACATTGTCGCAGGCCAATTTTATTACAACATGCGACGATCAATGATCGTCACACCCCTAGAACTTTACAGGGTGCGACAATCATCCTTACTAGGGCTTTTACAAAGGAAAATATGATTTCATCTCTCAGGCAAAGTTCTTCTCCCTTCTTTCTTCAGGAATTCAGGCCACTGATCCCTCTGAAGACAACATATAGGTTTGCATCATTAATGGTCATAAGGGTGATGAAAATAATGTGTAACAAAGAGCCACCTAAAGTATGAAGTTAGAACAGAGTGATAGTTGAAATACTTTGTCAAGTGTGTGTAGGGAACAAGGAACAGTCGGTCAGAAACCTGCCAACAAACAAGAAAATATAGTCTAATAATATATCATCACTGAGGTAGGCATTCCCATACTCAGAATACAAATGAATCAAATCATAAATGCCGACATGCAAAGATCCATGTCAAGTAAGACAGGTCATGGCCACCAAACATACACCATGGATCCATGCCAATATGACTCAAATATGATCATAGCCACCAAAGATACACTATGGATCTATGTGTTAAAGACTCAAATTTAAACATGGCCATGAGACATACACTATGGATCTATGCAACAGTAAAATATGAATATACTCCAACGCAACCTGAATTTGTTAGAAAAGATCCAGGGTCTTCATCTCCACCACTCTATAGTACGAATCTAACCATGCGAATACATGTGCTGAAGTCAAACATGGTAGAAACCACTTGATTATCGGTCATTAATGAAAACCGTTAACAAGTGAGAGGGAAATCACCATTAATTTCAATGACTCCCAAGGTACTCTAGTACAATCCAATGAATGTGAATTAATAAGCTAAAGTCGAACACTCGGCGAAATCTCTCGATTAGGGGTCAATAATGAAAACCCACTATTGAGAGTGAGGAAACCTGCCATTGAGGCATGCAAGTTCCAAGGTACCAATTAGTTTCTAATTCTAATTCCTGGATAATGAGTTGAAGTTGACAGGAAAAGACTCTTCACAGGAGGGCCTCAATGTATCCCCCATCAATGACACGAAATGGGTAAAAATATTTGAGGTAGATCAGAGTAACAAGTGATTCAGGACTGAATCAGGGATGACCGACACAATAGAAATATTAAGGACTGTGGAAATGGCCGACACAATAGAAGGATTTTTGGGTTGAACTTTTGAACATATTGATGGCATGACAACTATATTGGAAACACTGACTCAACAACAAGGATCACAGACCAATTTTTAATCTTATAAAGGAGTATGATCAGGAGACAAACAAATTTTCCAACCTAGACATAAAGTGAGTGAAAGGGTGTCATGTTCAAATGTGACTCTTCCATAGAATACAAGTTTAGATACATTTCTTTCCCAAATTTCCCCCCACCATTTCTGGTGAGTACCTCTTTATTTTTACGCAAGCTTGAGGAGGACAACATATGCTTGTAATGTAAGGTAATCCTTCGGATGAGTCCATCACAGTATGTTTAACGAACCCTCAGAAGGAGTGGTTAGATCCCATATGGGCCTTTCAATGTTTGTTTTATGAGTCCAAAGAAAGAAAACTCAGGGGTTTTGCATTTTTAGAGAGTCTGAAAAACAATTAAAGGAAACTCCAAAATGTCCTTTTTCATAAAGTAGTATGATGAGACAGAAAAAAAGATAAACTACCACTCAATAGAAGTTTTCTTCAAATAATTTAACGAGCGTCAAAAGAACAAGATCGCTCGACAATATTTTCATGTTTAGAGAGTCTGAAAAGATCTTAAAGGGAACTGGATTCTGTGTTGGGAATGATAAACATTTTCTCCTTCTCGTAATATAACTTTCATCGAAGTGAAATATTTTCATTCTCATTTCTTTGCATTGTTTAGAGTCAGTCAAAACATCATTTAGTCCATGCCATTTTCCTCTTGAGTAAACAACCACCTTAAAATAAAATTCTTATAAAAATTGATTAGGCATTTTTATATTTTTTGGTAGAAAACCTACATTAGATTAGTTGTAGGGCTTTGGAATAGGTGTGAAGGATAAATTTCCAAATCTGCAAACAAACATAGTACATTGTGATAGGGAGAGTTCAAATCCACTTGCTACATTTTGTTCTGGGAAGCCCTTCTAACATAAGGGTTAATCACGAGGTCGCATTAGGATCGACAAAGTTACTCACCCTGCTTTGTTGGTCTTACTGTAGAGATTGCACGTATTGTTGGGGGTCACTTAAGAATAAAATCTTGTGGGGACCTTCTCCAGTTGATTTTTATCTTAGATACCCTTATTTTATGCTTATATTAGACTGTCGATTGTTTCTCCAGACATCATTTTCGTAATTGGTAACCTTAGTATCCTATCTCTTTAGGGTATCTGCACAAGGTGACTGTGGAGGGGCAAGTCTTCACGGTACATGGAATCGACGTTGGCCAAACTCACTCGGGCTCCTTGGAGGGTATACCCATGATTATGTGTGGGATCTTTCCCCAAGGTGTAAGTCTGTTAACCAGGTCATCAACGTAAATTTTCCACCCGCTCTATCTCATCCCCTTCTTACATTGTTCCCGCGACGTTGGATTTCATCACCAACTAGTGCATTCATTGTGAGAAGGTTTTGTTTTCTTGCTTGATTACTATATTTTTAACGTGTTTTGTTTATTTTTCCATAACATACTCTAGGTTGGATATGTTTTTAATGGCGTCAGTTCCCGAAATGACCAATGAAGGAACCCTTTTGCTAGGGGAACCTTTTTTTTTTCTTTCTTATGGAAACGTTGGTCCTCCTTACATAACTACTTTAAGCCTTCCAAGTCTCATGATTGGATTTTCGGTATGGTTGTTTTCCATTTTGGTAATATTGAATGTAGCAAGTGCTTCGGTTGTAAGATCTTCCCCCCAAGAACATCAACATCATGTCGATCCTTCGCCTTCCTCACCAGTAATATCTTCTTAACCTTCGCCACTTGCAAGGTCTTCTTCCATTTCATATTCTTCGTTGAGTGAAAGATATGAAGATAGTAACTCGGTAGATAAGAATAAGAAGAAAAGGAAGATTAAGAAGAAGAAAAGTAAGCAAGGATCCAAACTTCCAACCACTATCGGACAAGTTGGAAAGCAACGAGTTACTGTTAATCATGTTGGGAGTGTTGATGATGCCAAGATTACCCAAACAACTCGTAAGCCCAAGTACCCTTGTAGACTTTGTAAGGGTATCCATATTCTTAAGGATTTCCCTATTCTATAAAAGTTTATAGAAGCATGGTCTACACACCCTCTCCAACCCATGTCGTCAGCCTCTGAATAACATGATGATGATCTTCCGTCAACTAGTCAGGATACCGTTGGTCAGAAGAAAAGTAGATTCAAGTTCCTGTGTATGTTATTCAAAGGGAGTCATCAAAATCACATTTTCCCTCATATGGATGAAGCCTTGAAATTGCTGGAAGACATGATTGTTTCTCAGCCTCACCTTATGGTTGCTTACCGCAACCTTACTCTCAACCCACCTGTAGTTGATGGAATGATCAATCCGGTCTCTTCGTTGGTCAGTCTGGTTGATCATGTAGTCAATCTGGTCACATCCTTAGTTGCACCAGTTTACAAAGTGGTCGATCTGATCCCATTCTCGGTCGATCCCACTCTCCCGTTAGAGTACACTACGAAACTAGAACAAAACAAGACAATACACTACTCTTTCCATAGATTTCAATTATCAAATGAGAAATGGATCTAGAAAATACCTTTTAAATATCAAAGACCTAACTTCGCCAATGTAATCCAAGCTTTGTCATGAGGCTTATGGAGAAATATCTAAAAAATAACACAAGACAATGGAGACAAGAATAAAAGAGACGACTTGATATGAAACTATGTATGTGATCAAGGAATCATACAATATGGACAAATAATATTCATATAGGAAAGAAAAGTGCATCTATATTAAATAATAGAAAGAGAGATTACAACCAAAGACTTGATGTCATAAGGTCCCTTCCAATTGTCCCTCATTTCCCACACACTTCTGATCCAAGTATTCCGAAACTACAGATTTGAAAGTCACTCACAATCTATCTTGACAAGGAAAAACTCAAAGCCACTCTAACCAAGCTAACAATATCAAGCCAAACTTCCAATCTAACTTTCTCCATGAGAGCTTCTCTCATTTTATAAGATAAATAGGATAAGGTGAGGAGGTTAGGATGATCCCACTAAATAATGAAAGTGATTAAGATCCAAATCGATCAGAGGCCACCTCACCATAGAAACTTCTCCTTCTAGAAGCATTGAGAAGATGCTCGTTTTTCCCACATACGAAAATCATTGCACCCCTATAACTGAGTAGAGTGTGACAACGTTGTAGGACAATTTTAGTAGAACATGCAACAATTAGGGATTGTTGCACCCGTAGAACTAGACAGGGTGTGACGATCCTCCTTACCAGGGTTTTTACAAAGGAAAATATGAGTTCATCTTTCAGGCAAAGTTCTTCTCCCTTCTTTCTTCAGGAATTCAGGCCACTGATCCCTCTGAATACAACATATAGGTTTACATCATTAATGGTCATAAGGGTGACAAGAATAATGTGTAACAGTCTCCCCCACTGAACACTACTATAATTATCACCTCCTCCCCGGTGCTCCTTAAAGGAAATAAGAAGCAGTACAAATTAATTTCTATTTAGACCTGTACCAAGACAATGCAAGGAATGTACCCTCCTTCCACTTAGGAAATCATCACAACACTGTCATTTGATCAACAACTCCCACCCACACCCCCCTCGGTTGTGGCAAGGGGGATGGAGTCATTAGGTACCAAATTCAAACATTGAGTTGGGTTTGTTGTCCATAACAATAATATCTCACTAGGATGTTAAACACACTAAGATGATTTAGCGAAAATCGATTTCTTATAAGAGTTTATTTCACACTCCTATCATGCATTTATACTATTGTACCTAGAAGTCCCATGTTTGACCTATTCATGGTCACTAGCTGGTTTATCTCATCTTAATTTAATATGGCAATTTACAAAAAACTCAATGTTGATGAAGTATGTGTAATAGAATTTTTCCAAATTTAACTTTGAGTGGAGATAATCAATAGTGCTAGTTACAAACTTCTTCAAATACCTAGATCAAACTTAATATACATGAGAGAATAATTTAGGCTTAGATGTGTTTTTCTGAGACTGCCTCCCCCACTGAACACTACTAGAATAATCACCTCCTCCCTAGTGCTTCTTAAAGGAAATAAGAAGAAGGAAAATTTAACTTCTATTTAGAAATGTACCACGACAATGCAAGGGATGTACCCTCCCTCCACTTAGGAAATGCTCAAAACACTGTCATTTGATCAACAAATCCCACCCACAACCCCCTCGATTGTGGCAATGGGGATGTATTCATTAGGTACCAAATTCAAACATTGAGTTGGGTTTGTAGTCCATAACAATAATATCTCACTTGGATGTTAAAACTACTAAGATGATTTAGCTCAAATCGATTTCTTATAAGAATTTAACTTCTATTTCACACTCCTATTGTGCATTTATACTATTGTACCTAGAAGTCCCATGTTTGACCTATTCATGGTCACTAGCTGGTTTATCTCATCTTAATATAATATGGTGATTTACAAAAAACTCAATGTTGATGAAGTCCATGTAATAGAATTTTTCCAAATTTAACTTTGAGTGGAGATAGATCAATAGTGCTAGTTACAAAATTCTTCAAATACATAGATCAAACTTAATATACATGAGATAATACTTTAGGCTTAGATGTGTTTTTATGAGACTGCCTCCCCCACTGAATACTACTATAATGATCACCTCCTCCCTGATGCTTCTTAAAGGAAATAAGAAGCATGAAACTTTAACTTCTATTTAGACCTGTACCAAGAAAATGCAAGGGATGCACCCTCCCTCCACTTAGGAAATCCTCACAACACCATCATTTGATCAACAAATCCCATCGACACCCCCCTCGGTTGTGGAAATGGGGATGGAGTCATTAGGCACCAAATTCAAACATTGAGTTGGTTTTGTTGTCCATAACAATAATATCTCACTTGGATGTTAAACATACTAAGATGATTTAGCTCAAATCGATTTCTGTAAGAGTTTATTTCACAGTCTTATCCTGCATTTATACTATTGTACCTAGTAGTCCCATGTTTGACCTATTCATGGTCACTATCTTTTTTATCTCATCTTAATTTACTATGGCGATTTACAAAAAACTCAATGTTGATGAAGTCCATGTAATATAATTTTTCCAAATGTAATGAAATATGTGTTACCTGGGTAGATGTCTTAAATTTGGTCACTAGGTACCTCGGTCAAAGTGAAGAATTTAGATTTTTAGCCTCAAAAATGGGTCATGGGCTAGATCCCTTCCAAGATTTGGGTGACTCAAGGGGGGACACATAGAACAACCAGGCCTCGGCCTTCAACCCTTCATGGGTATCTCCCTGCATTATGGTGTAGGAACACTTGACTTGGAGGATTTGAAAGTTCCCTATTTCTCAACTTCTAATGTTTGAAAATGTGAGAACCAGATAACAGGGGGTTATTTGGATGCCCACCCCCGAGATCCTACCTAGACTAAAAATTTCTTTTTCCACCTCCTGTGGAGGAAAACTTAGTGATTTTTTAGAAAAAAATTAGATGTGTTGGGATGAGAGATTGGGGGTGTAAACCAATCTCGCTTGAATTAAGTGGGTGTGGATAATTTCCAAAGAAGTAGTGGGATGTTTCAAAATTCCTTTGGAGAAAACCTACTTCAACCTCCACGATTCAAAATGGAAATTATGTGAGTGAGGAGTGACTTTTGTGTGTGAGAAAGTGAAAAAAAGTGTGCCAAATTTTAATAAGTTAGCCGTGAATTTGCAACATATGGACTTCCTGTGTTCCTTACAAATATTTGTTACCTATCTTACTAAGTGTCATTGGTACAACCTTGTGGAATTTTAAAATCCCTAAAGATATAGCATGTGGAAATATGGGTCCTTACCACTCCTTTAAACTCCCTAATGTTGTTTACACTAAGAAATATTGAAAAACTATCCTAGATTGTAAGCATGTGGGCATGTATGGGCCCATTACTTTGATCTTTAAACTTCCCTAGTGATGTAAACTAAGAAAGAAATTTCAAGAAACTATCCAAAGTTTGCAACGTGTGGGCATGTATGGGCCCTTACAAATTTTAAGATGATTTCAAAAGAAACTAAGAGGAGCCTTAGGGGGCTTTGTCCTCTCCTAAAGTTTTTTTTTTAAGGGAGATGAAAAGTCCCAATGTAAGTGTTTTTATATGTGATAGTAATAACCTCAACTTAAATTTTACAAACCAAACAAGCAATCCATGTGGAAACCATAGAAAAAGAGGAGAATATTTGGTTCTTTTTACCCCCCACAATGCACAGAATGCATAGAGAAAATAAGCATGTGTGGAGCAAAGTGTGTTGAGTGCACGTCTATGGGCTGGAATATCTGCTCACTTTATGATATCCTTCGGGGGAAATTTTTTTGAGTGAAATTATCCTCCTCTAACTCAGAATTTTGATTTTGGCAGGTAAGGTTAGGCCAGTTTTAGTACCTGCAAGACAAATTGATTAAAAATAAGTTCTCTCTAAGCCAAAATAGGGTGGAATTTTATACCTTGTCCCTAATATGGTCGCCAATCTGTTGTGCTCGTTTCATCACTTAGGTGAGAAAAAAAATGACACTTGCATGCCTAGTTAGGGTTGCTAGACAAGACAAAATTTTGTGAGTGGGTTAAACAAGACAAACACATGTAATAAACAAGCTAAAACAACTAAGAAAATAAAAACTAGAATGCATAAGAAACTTATAACCACAAACAATCAACCAATGACCAAGATAATTCCACCAATGGATAACTATATTATTTGGAAAAATACCGTAGAGAAAAATGAGGACGTATGGGTCCCCTCTTCCTCCTTGGGAGAGCTCTTGAGTTCCCTAATGGAGATCTCTTCTTACAATGGAAGAAAAATGGAAAATGATGAAGAAAATCAATGCCTATTCCCTCAAGGGGTGAGTGGAATGTCCTATTGCAATGATGCTTGAATACTCCAAGGAGAAAAGATGATTCTCAAGGGAGAAATGAGGAAACATAAAAATACTATGAAGATCTTGGTTTCTTAATGAACCCATGGATTTAATTTATAGAATTTCTTCAAGGAAATATATAATTGGTTCTTGGTGTGAACAAGGGGCCTTTTAGGGAACCCTTTGGTCCTTGAACAACCCCCCATTTATATTTCGCTTAGATATGGAGGTAAAATTAGGTTGGGAGCTAGTCCATAAGTGGTTGGGGGGGCGACAAGAACCATAAATGCATAGTTCATAGGAGTGCTCATCTTTTCTCATACATATTCATCCATTTGGCACACTATGCGCTCTGAGGGCTTTGTTGGCATGTGCACTATGCAGACTCTTCCTTTAGTGAACTTGCACACGTTAATTTTTAACCAAATGTATATTTTTTTTCATTTTGAAATGCATTTTAGTGTTGTAGGTGAATTAATTCATGTTGGCATTGCTATATTTGTGTAACCATTTGTGTGCAATATTGTAGATGATACTTCAGTGATAACAATGTCCTATAAAAAAATTCTACCCCTAATCACTTGCTAGTTAACCAATTTTTCTTCTTTGGTTTTCTTAGTCGAACATGGGGTTGTGCGTTCCACACTAATTCTGTTATGGAATGAAGATCCTTCTTCTACGCTGAACCCAATACCTTTGGTTTTCCTCTCATATGTGGCATGTAAGCTATCCTCAATCTACCCCTTGGCATGTATATCCTGTACCTCATCCTTATCATTGTTCAAGCCCTCTCACTCGGTTACTGCCCTCTTATTTCTATTCATCTTTTACTGGTAGGGTCGTCCGTTGGACGTCACACCAGTGCTCCTTATGATTTCCTTGGTCTATTCATCATCCATCATGATGGGGTCGATTGCTTCCTTCTTCTGGCTACTCTCCAGATCCATCTCCATTTCTCATATCTTCCTTAGTGCTTCCCCCAACTCCCCCATGCACGCAGAGTGATTTATATGTCTGACTCCATGGTCATCATGCATTTATCATGTAATTAAATATTGATCAACGTGTAAAAATACCTAGTGTAACTCCCTCTGGGTCCCTTCAATAAATCCTTCCCTACAACAATATTCTTTATAGGATTCCATGGCCTGAACATCCCTTTCTACCACTGCATATTCTTCACCAAACCCCTTCCTTGTTGTTCCTCTTAGTTCTAGTTGGAAACATAATCATTTTTTGGATGTATTGGCTGACCCGTGTTCTACCTTAGTTCTCTAACAAAACCATTTTCACCATCAACTCTTCTTGTAAACCAGATGGCTACACTATGCATAGAGTGCACAAGGCAGTCTCACCTGAGATGGTTTATGGTGATTGTAGGACATAGGTGTTTGCATTCATGGAAGGGATTGGAGTTGTTATTCCTACTTCTATTTCTACTTAACGATGCATTCTATCATACCATTCATCAGATCTATTATTTCATTCATTCATAATATTCATTTTTCATACATATTTCTAGTGCACGTTGTAATTTAACCCATTCATTCATCTAAGAATTTAACCATAATTATAGAAATAACAAAACATTCAGACACATTGCAACATAGGTTTTTACCTTGGTTCATCCCCCTAGGGATACGTCCAAAAATATCTTGTTTTTATTTCTTCTTCTTCATCAAAATCGCATTGCACACATTACATCATAGGATATGTGAATAGTGGTGAAGTGGACCAACATCACACCAAGCTCCACAACTTGTGACCTGACCCTCAGTTACATCAACACCATCCGAGCTCTGTAGCTTTCAACAACATGAAGACTCAGAACACAACAAGGACTCTCGAAATATACAAGATGTTCTATGAAGATACACCAATCTACCTTATACATTTTCTATTTATACTAAAACATGGGTTAAAACCCTTACATTTTGACTCCAAAACCCTAACCCTAACATGGATAGGTTTGTCCGCATATGCGTCGGATTTCCACAAATCCTGTCGCGTTCTTCTTCCTTTTCCCTTTGTTGCATTGGTCTTCCTTATTTTCCATCACACATTGTTCCCTTTGGTCCATGATACCTTTATTACAATGCTTTCTCCAAAACATGTATGCTCCAATAGGTGTTAACATATTTTTTGGAGCCATTTTGAATAAAAATAAAAATACACCTTTATTGTTTCTTTATCACAAATTTTGAATCACCAAAAACATATCTTCCAAAAAACAATTATGTCAATTGTAAGTTATGTACCTTTCAAACCATTAATTTGGAGTATGTATGGATGGATGACCTTTGTCCTGATGTATATATAAACTTGGAACCCTTATAAGTTTGAAATTTCATGTACTCTGATATGACTTCTTAAACTTATGAAAATTTTGTAGTTTGAACCTTCAATGATAAAAAGTTATAGAAAAAATACAAAAGTGTCTTGTTTAAGACTAATTTAGGGATTAGTAAACAACCCCAACTTCCACGAGATATATCTCACAAATTATAATGATTCAAAAGATAAAAAAAAATACATGTAATTCACTATGCTTGGTTATGATTATGAATATTTCATATTGATAAACATCATAGAAAAGAAGTTATAGTGAAAATTTCAAGATGACCCTTTTAATATTGATTTCATGATTAATCACAAACCCTATCTTCCATAGGATATATCTCTGAAAGTACAATGACCTAGAAGCTTAAATTTGTACCACACATACCTTGTTATGTATTATAAATAACCTTGAAGTTTTGTTGTTTGAAGCATCACATAAACGATGTTATAGCAAAAATCCCAAGATGACTCATTTAAAATTGAATTCATCATGAGTCAAAAACCGTATCTTCGATAGGATGTATCTCCAAATGTATAAAGAACCAGAAGATTAATTTCTACCCAAGATACCTTGATATGTATTCTAAATAACCTCGAAGTTTTCTTTATATGAATTTTCCCATAAACAAAGTTATAGTGAAAATTCTAATATAACTTGCTTAGAGAAGAAAAACCCCAGGATTGATGCTTTGATACCAAATGTTATGATCCAACGCCTTAAAATATGATAAAAATTCAATGAATACAATCTACTTCGAGGGAGAAACCTCCTTTTACAATATATCCAATTCAGAATACAATATGAGATTAGATAAGATGATCCTAAGACTAGGTATCCTTGGTATATATATGTATATACCAAAAGTATAATGATCTAGAAGATTAAATTTGTACCACATATAGCTTGTTATGTATTATAAATAACCTTGAAGTTTTGTTGTCTGAAGCATCCCATAAACAATGTTATAGAAAAAATCCGAAGATGACTCATTTAAAACTGAATTCACGATGAGTCAAAAACCATAGCTTTGATAGGATGTATCTCCAAATGTATAATGAACCAGAAGATTAAATTTCTACCCAAGATACCTTGATATGTATTCTAAATATCCTCCAAGTTTCTTTATATGAATTATCCCATAAAAAAAGTTATAGTGAAAATTCTAATATAACTTTTTAGAGAAGAAAAACCCCAGGATTGATTCTTTGATACCAAGTGTTATGATCCAACGCCTTAAAAAATGATAAAAAGTCAATGAATACAGTCTACTTTGAGGGAGAAACCTTCGTTTACAATATATCCCATTCATAATACAATATGAGATGAGATAAGATGATCCTAAGAGTAGGTATCCTTTGTGTGTGTGTGTGTGTAGGAGACAAAGGATGAAATGAAGGGTTCTAGCCAACATACAAATATAACTCTAGAAATTTAATAATCCAATGTATAGGCATTAATAAGGGGTTTTATACATAACATGGCTATTTTTCTAGGGCTTGACATTCCCATAGATGGGATCCTAACTCTCTTCTTTAGCCGAGGAATCCTTACTTTACACTTATGGTTGAGTGTCATGTATTGCATCATATGTGTGGGTCTTTTGTGTCCTATCTGTTGAAATATCCTACCTATTATTCTCAAATGAATAAGTGTTCTATGTATACTCCTTGGTTTCTTCCTCTTTTTTCTCCTGAGTTGATGGTCCTTCAGACAATGTTTTGATCAATTTGTCCTTTCCTAAGTTCTTCTCTGGTGTAGCAACCATATTTTCTTCATTCTACTTCTTTCCTTTTGTGTCATCATTGCATGTATCCTTACCCTTTTTATCATCGCCACTTCTTGAATTTTTTTCTTCTTTAATTTATTGAGTCTGTTGGCCATCCTTGACACCTGTAGTATCTTTTAGATTCTTAGGAAAAGGCACTTCTTCACTTGGTTCACCAGCTAGATTTTCTTTATGTTCATTATTTGACCCTATGGTATCCTCTACATGTTTTTGGGTCTTTTGATTGGGGTTGTCATCACCTGTTTCCATACCATTTTCTTCTTATGAGTCTTTAGGAGGCTTATCATCCTTTTGAAATTTATCATTGACAATATGGACACCTATGTTGTCTAATTGCTCATCATATTTGGTCAAATCAATGATATTAGAAGGATTAGGAGGTGTTACATCCATTTCTTACACCCTCTTGAGACTCTCCTCATTTTTTTTTATCTACATTGATCCTTTCTAATTCTTATTTTTCTCTTTGTTTTTCTTGATTTTTCCTTTGTTGTTCATCTTGATCCTCCTCGACCTTCTTTTTCATTTCTTCTAGATATTGCTTAGTATTTTCTTCTTTACCTCTTTTCCTTTTCTCCAAAAATTCTTTCTTTCTCTTTTCATTTTTTTCCTTTATCCTTTTCTCAGTTAACAGTTGTTGAGAAAAATCCTCCTAGACTTATTTCATTTTAAGTTCCTCTTATTGTTTCTTCTATTGTTATTGTTGAAATTAGTGCCTCTGCAAGAGCCATTCTTCCGAAGGATGGAATAATACCCTAGCCGAGGACTAGGGACCCAATGCACTCCCATGGTTTCTTGGTTTGGGACCAAGCAATGAGAGCCATGGAAAAATACTCTAGTGAGGGCCTCCAATATATGACCGAGGTTCTTCGTCTAGGACCAAGAATTAAGTCCCTAGATGTGTTCTAGGGCCCCTAGATGTGTTCCAGGGAATCCTTTCTCAGTTCTTAGATTGAAACTTGGATGTGTTCCTTGGTGGTTGATGTAATTACCTAGATGTGTTCTAGGGCCCCTGGATGTGTTCCAGGGAACCCTTTCTTAATGCATGGGTTGATCCTTGGTCTTGTACCTTGGTGGATATGACCCTATATGTGTTCTAGGCCCCCCATATGTGTTCTGGGGAAAGTTGGTCTTAGAACATGTAGATATTGGTGAAATAACAAGATGTGATGATGTGTGATCCTATTACTCTCTCTCGGGATGGTCCATGAGACCTAGGAGCAAGCTAAGAAGATGGGAATGACCACATTGTTGATGTTCCCTCTTATGCAGTGATGATAAAAGTTTATAAGTCATTATGAGACTTATGTGGACATGTTTTTCCATTGTGGCCCCCCTTGAATTTGTCTTAAAGTTCCCCCTTGCTTGTTGTCTTGCTTTCCCTCTTGTTTTATGTGGTGAGGTGTTTTTATAATTTACTTTTATTTAATTGAAATTTAATTAATATTAATATTAATTGAATTTTTCATTATTTAATTATTTTTATTTTATCCCTAACCCCTCTCCTTATATATACAATAAACCCTCCCCTCTATCATTCACTCATATATACACACACTCACTCCTATTCTTCTATTAGATTGTGGCTACCTCAGGTTATGATTTCTATTTGTGATGGTGTGGCCTCTTATTTGGATTCTTTGTTTCAGATATGAGGTTGATTACTTGGACATTGATTTGGCTGGGAACTACCTATGATATTTTTATTTGCTGGTGATGAGGGTCAGACCTCCTCTTGACTACTCAATCTTTTTGATTGAACTCTACCCTAGCTGTCAGTCTATATAAGAGAGCCACATGCCTGAGTAAAGGTGTCGCGACCTCTCTTTTTGGATACCAGACTAGTTTAAAAGAGCCACAGACCTGATAAAGGTGTCACGACCCTTCCTCTTGGCTATTGATAACTATGTTCAAGCTTTTGTGGGTGTTTATCTTCTTGTTGAGGCTCCTATGGTTGTTTTTCTCCTTGTTGTCCCTATTGTGGGTGTTTATCCCTGTGTTGTCTACCTTTTTTGTGGAGGGTTTTGTTGTCCCTATTATAGAGGGTTTTGTTGTCCCTCTTGAGGAAGTTCTACTATCTCATTTTGTGGAGTATTTGTTGTTGTTGAGTTCTACAGTCTCATCTATGGACATCATTCTTATCTAGCCTTTCTTGTGGTATTTCCTTTGCAAAATTGTCCAGCAGTCCATATAATAGAGATCAAACCTTAGAGGTTTGATCCATGAACCTTAAACTACATCCACACATGTGACAGGTACATTCTCTATTGGCTAAGAGGTAAGCTAAGGTTTGTTTGTGCACTCAAAATTTTTGTTTATGTTCAGAATTTAATTCAGATATGTTTACGGATTTTCTTAAATGTGTTGATCTAGTGAACATAATTTAAAAGCATTATTGTTTTCTCTATTTTTTCCCTAAATCTAACAATTATTATTCCCCGATAAATATTTATTGTTCTGCAATCATATCTTGTTGTTATTTTTCTTCCTTCAACCTTTATTCTTCTTATTTATTTTCTTTTTTGGTTTCTCTGTTTGAGGAAACTCCTTGTTTTATAAAATTTATTTGTGCTTCTAGTGATAGAGAAGCGAACTGAGTCACATTAGGATTGGATTTTTGTTTCTCCACCTCCTTCCTATCATGTGCATTTTTTGTAAACAATTGTTCCTACCACTACTCATGATTGTATGGAAAACTAAGAGATACTTTATATGCATGTTTAGGGAATAATCCTTTAGGATCATGCTTCCTGAATCTCCCAATAATGAACATGTATTCTAGTTGAATCTAGACTACTTATTTTTCATTCTTGGTATCCCTCACTATATAATATCCTACCTAGAAACCATAAGGGATCAATATTCTCTTTTTTCCTTAGACAATGTGGCATGGAATCCCTTCGTGATGGACTGATAGAAAAAATCTCCAACCACAATCCTATCAAGAAAATAAATAGAAAGTACATGAGGTGGTATGGTGGCTCCATATATGCATAGAAAGTGTGTTTTCCCTCTAGATACCAATTGTTGATCTAAGCCAAAACGTTCTTGGCCTATTTGGGTAATCTTAAATACTATTTCCCAAATATGAGGAAGTATATTTAAGCCATGAAGAAGTCACATATTCAAACATAAAATGTCTTATATTTTATTTCCCATAACATATTGAAGTAGGCATGTACATGTCGCTCATAGAATTTGCAACTAAGTGACAAACTTGTTAAAGTGTTGCAAGCATATTATACATAAATTAATAAGGAAACCATGTGGAATGTAGGGGTAGCACCTGGTTGAGGTGTCTAGGCTTAACCAATTCTAATACTAAGTTTCTTTGATATGATGCCCTCCCCAGTTAACAATCCTTCCCCACATGACAACATGGTATGCCAAAGGAAACCAAGATTCAAACAATTGAGAGAAATATCTCTTTCCATATAGTATGCACAATAAAATCATAAAATACATATATTGTTCTCTCAATCCTATAATGGGATACCACCCTAATAAATTGTTTACAAATTTATTATCATCCTTCCACTAGTTCCCTATGATCTCACTATTATAATATTTCTCGTAGAATTCTATTAAAAAGTGATTATTAAGGGATTATTCAGGATCATGGAACTTGTAGTATCCGTTAGCATCTCATGGGATAAATTATCCAATATTTTCCCCTTTTTCATTACTAATCTTGCAGTTTTTACAATCGGTGTGACTGATGACCTATTCCATCAATTCCACACATGGGAAAACCAACTCCCTACTTGCAACTAAGTGTAATATGGACCATTTAACAAATGGGAAAATTGCATTGTATACCTTTCTAAGATCCATTTTATTTTGAGGAGTTTATTCTAGGTATTTTTGATATTTAAACTTAATGAATAGATTTTTCTAGGTAGGGATTGGTACATGAGTTGTGGAACCACCTCTCGTGCATGGATCTGTGTACTAGTATAATGAAACCTGCATGGATAGATTCTTCAGTGAGAGTATTATGAGTGATTATATTACTTTTGAAGTTGACATATCTTATTTTCATGGTGGAATAGAGTTGGAAGCCCCTTTTGGTGATTTTCATAATGGATCCTTCCTAGGAGGAATTTTATCTGTAACACAACTAGACTACTTGCAGTTACTAGTTAGAGGTCCTTCTTTATGTCACATTGTGAAAAATATCTCAATTCCTCAAGGTTTCAGAGTGAGAAAGTTTTGGTTCATGATCACAGAAGTTAAAATTGTTTCTTAGCTCACATTGAATTCAAATTAGGGAAAACAAATAAGTTTAAATGACCAAATTTCTTAGCCTAGGGAGGGATCCTACATATCCATATAATTAAATGCTTCCTTGTACACTCATCCAACCATTAATGGTTGATTTGATGTGAAAACAAAGTTATCAGTGAATTTGAAAAGTGCCTTTTTTGGCGTGATATGGGTCATCGACACCGATAGGAACATAAGTAACTTGTGCATAGTTACCAAGGAGTCTCGACCGGACCATCAACATTGGCGATCTGTGCATTATGATGACGTGGGAAGAGGATGTGTCATGACGATTAAATTTTTTGATGTGGAAAAGGAAACAAAATGTGTGAAGTGTCTATGTTTGATTGGTAATGTGGCATGTGGACATGTCATGTGATGCAAATTTCTTGTAGTTGTAGGAAATGGATATGGTGCAAGATAAGGATTTAGATGACCTAGATCAATTCTCTCTTATAATTGGACAACCAAGATTCATTTTCCAACAAAATCTCATTGGAGTCAGAAATTCGTCATGGGATATCAAATGTTGATAAGATATAAGTCAATGTCGATGGTCTATAGGTGATCGATAGAAAGTACTTGTGTGAAAGAGTAAAACATGGATAATCCTATTAAATCCGAAGGATTTCATCAAAATCGATAAAAAAATTGTGTGTACCTATCTAAAACATGCAACCAAGATCCATGAACATCAATGATCGACAAAGATATTCATACTATGATGATGTGTGCAATGACGTGTTAGTTAATGTGGCAAGCATTCATGGTGTCTAAAATGGCATGGGTGTAGTATGGAGTATTATGTGGTAGGTTTATGTGGCGGCTTACATGGAAGCTACAATTTTAGGTGACATGGAAGGTACGAAAAGAGATGTGGAAGATGACATGTTAATGAACTTAGTAGCTAACATAGTACTCAAAATGATACCTACCCTTATGGTAAATTCCAAAGGTCATGATTCACCCATATTCATGATCGAATGGTTTCCAGTGGTATTATTCATTTGCAGGCTATCTGTGATATAGGAGGGGATTTATCCTACAATATAGGTCCATGTGATTTCAATCGATGTCAATGAGTTTTTCGACAATTGACCGAAAAAAAAGACTCATTCACAACTATTGGATGCTACCCTTGACGTTGATGAATTCATTGACTTTTCCTTTAATGCTTCATCGGGGTCGAGATTTTGGGTTGCATTCTTTGATTTCAATATCTTTAATCCCAATTCAATAGTTTCATTGGGATTTTTGAAAAGTGTTCTTTTAATAACCCTTTCTGAGTTATTTCTTTCTATTCCTTAGTTATCTTTGTGTAAATGTGAGAGTTATTTTCCTAGATTTTTTATTTAATCTTTTGGTCATGGATAAAAATGAACAATAAAAATTGAAAGAAAATCAAAATGCAAATAAAGAAGTTACCAAAGACAAAAAAAAAATTGAATACAAAATAAAGTGGCACACTAAAATTGTCAAACATTTTAAAGGGTGTGTTGAATGCCTAACATACTAATTTATTGCCAGATTTGGGTAATCCGATGATGAATTCCATAGAGATATATGTGTATATATCAAGTGGGATAGGTAGATGTTGTAGTGTGCTTGTAGTTTTTATTGTTTATCCCTTGTTTCATTGGCAAGTATCACATTTCGCCACCAAAGTGTGTATTTCCTACTTCATGCCTTCCTAGAAAAAGGAACATTTGATTTGTTCATAGGTTTTATGAAAGAGATAATGGAATTATGTTGATGAACTATGAATTTTATAGAGCACAGTGGATTTAAATTTGGATTTTTTTCTCAAATATATGTGGAGTTTATAGAGAATCTCCTCATTTTTTCAAGTTTATCCCAAAGATGCATGAACATCTTGTTGTAGTTGTTGGATCAAGCTAGAAATTGTGGGATCTTGGAACCATTCCTATAGAACTACCTTCAACCAATCGGCTACAATAAAAGAGAGTGAAAATAAGGAACCTTCTTCTTCATATATATTGAAAAGAGAATCAACTACCACATTCTCTTTTTCCTTCTTGTAAATGATATCATAATCATAACTGAACATTTTGGTCAACCACTTATGTTTATCAGGGGATGAAATACATTGTTCCAAAAAATATTTGAGGCTATGATGATCATTTTAATTTGGAAGCATTTCCCAAGAAAGTAAGCATGTAAAATATTTACCACATGAAAAATAACCAACATTTCCTTTTCATATGTGTATTTTCCGAAGTGTTTCTTAGAAATTTGTTTACTAGTAAATACCAAGGGTTTTCCTTCTTGCATGAGAACTACACCAATGCCTCTCCCTGAGGTGTCTCACTCTAAAAAACAATTCTTTTTGAAGTTGGGTAGAGCCAATACCGAAGTTGTACACATAGCCTCTTTCAAATCTTTGAAGGATTGATTAGTGGTTGCAGTTCGACTAAAAACATTTTTATTAAGGAGGGAAATGAGTGACGATGCAATTTTTCCATAATTCTAGATGAAATTTCGATAGTATTCTAATAAACCAAGGAATCCTTTCAAAATTTTAAGAGTCTTGCAAAGGGGACAATCCTGCATAGCTTAGATTTTATTGGGATCGACTCAGACACCATCCTTACCAACAATATGGCCCATGTATTCTACTTCAAAGCCCCAAAGGCACATTTGAAGCATTCGATAAAGAGTTGATTATGAGAAATTAGGTGTAAGACCTAATCCATATGGGAAATATTGGATTGCCAAGTTTTACTATAAATTAGGATGTCATCAAATAATACAAATACAAAATGACGGAGAAAGGGTTGGAATATATGATTCATGAGATTTTGGAAAGTGGAGGGTGCATTACACAGGCCATAGGGAATGACCAAGAACTCATAATGGACTTCGTGAGTATGAAATTTAGTATTGGTAATATCGACCTCCTTCATGCAAATTTGATGGTACCTAGAACAAAGATTCAATTTAGTAAATAATTGAGAACCATCCAATTCATCCAAAAGGTTATCAATGATGACAATGTGAAATTTGTCTTTGATGATAATTTTGTTGAGAGCTTGAAAATAAGGGAACATGTGCCAAGAACCTTATTTTTTTAGTACCATGATCACTGGAGATGAATAAGATCTTGTACTATTGTGGAAAGCACTTGCAATTAATAACTCTTGAACAATTTTTTCAATATATTTTTTTGTGTGAATGGGTGGTGAAAAGGGTGAACATTGGTGGGAATACTACTAGGTGCAAGTGGGATGGAATGATCATGGGGACCACAGGAAGGTGGGAGTCCTAGGGTGTTTTAAAAAATTGAGTGGATTTTTGAGAGGATAAGTTGCATCTCAAGATGAACTATTTGGGAGGGAGTCTCAATTGCTTGAATTGCATGGAACTAGGAAATATTGCCAGAATGACCTTTTGTGATGATTTTTACATTCGATATGAAATAACGATCTTGAGGGAACCTTTCGTGATTCCTTGGAACTTGAAGAAATTTCCATCCTATTGGAAGTTCATGTATAATTCCTTGAAATCCTTGGTGATTGGGACTAGAGTACATAACCATTCAACACCTATAACAATGTCACAACCCCCCATTTCAATGGAAAAAACATGGGACTTCAAAGAATAATCATCAATTTGCAAGCACACATTTTCACAATCATCCCCACATTTCATGGAACCGCCATTAGAAATCATGATTTGAAATTTATTGAATGCATGGATATGCGAATGGGTCTCTTGATCAATTTGTTGATGAATAAATTTATAGGTGTTTCCATTGTTAAAGAGGATAATGACTTTACAATACTTGATATAGATAATTAATTTAAGAGACTGGGGAGCTGAAATACCATTGAGAGCATGTATAGAAATGATAGGTTCTATATCAATTTGATCAGACGGTGGAATAGTATCATCTTCCTAAGGAAGCAATTTGTGAGGGGAAAAATCTTCTTCATATTCATAAATATCCTCAGAAATGGCCATAAAAAGATTTTTCTCCTTACATTTTTGACCTGGAAAGTATTTTTCATCACAATTGTAGTAAACACCCTGTTGGATATTTATGTCCTATTTGAGTTTGTATTGGGTGACCCAAGGTTCATGTATGTTTGGGTTTCCAAAAAAGCCTCTAAAACTATCGGCCCTCTCGGTAAACCAGAAGGAAACGCAATGCAAAAGGTGCACTGGGCCATCTCACCCGAGATAGTGTTAATGGGTGGCTACAATACTCATGTGTTTACAACCTAGGATTGAGTGAGAGATCTGATAACTGTGTAATGGGAGTGCTACTGTAACTTATTAACATAGTACATTGTTATTACAATTTATGCAGGAAATATAATGACTCATTCATTTAGAACATCTATATCTAACAAGACCATAAATAAATACAGGCATTCAATCACACAACACAGATTTTACCGTGGTTCATCCCCTCCTAGGATATGTCAACAAAGATTTGGCTCTCATCTCTTTTATTATTGTCGTTTTGTCATTACAACACCGTGCGCTTTACCATTCTCCTCCAATGGGTCGAGATCTGTTAGGAGGCGGACTAGATCACACTAGGATCCTTAGCCTATGATCTAACCCTCAAGATCTACCCTCCCCTCGCCTCTCTAGATCAACAACTTAAAAAAGTAGGTCATACATCAAATTTGTCTCTCTATAATAACAACTAGTCTCCAACCCCTATAAAATATGACTCGACTCTCTGTCTAAGACTTGGGTATCTCTATTTATATACTTTTGGCTCTTTAGACATTACAATACATTACAAAAACCCTAACCCTATGTTTTCACTCTTTTCGTCGATGTGTGAGCAAAAAGTGAGTGCTTACATGCATAGTTGGGCTCTGCTAGTCATGACAACTGTAATGTAAAAGGTTAAAACGAAAACAACTAAACTATTAACAAGAATTAAACAAAAACTAAATAAAAACATGAGCATAATAACAAAAATAAAAACAAATGAAAATGGACCAATATCACCAATATATAGCTTGATCTGATTG
>ML779072.1:1017904-1035187 GCA_009831015.1 Picea engelmannii | reverse complement strand
TTCTCCACTCTAGTGAGAGATGGAAAGCCTATGAAATGGTGTTGATTATGTCAATTACCAAAGAATGAGTCTCTAGTAATCTCAACAGCATAACAATACAAAGAATTCCTTGAAGAAATGATGGTCATTCATGGATTTTTATATCCAAGCTTTGAGCTATTGTGCAACCCCTTTTGAATGTGAAAAGAGGCCCTTTAGGGCACATTTAGGTCTTTGACCAGCCTCCCCCCGCAGATTGAGCTCGGATTTGATGTCAAATCGACTTGGGAGCCGATCCATTAGTGGTTCGGAGGCCGACCAGCTTCATAAATGCGCCGTTTGGCAGGCGCGCGGGTTTTGCACCCCACAGCCGCGCATATGCGCCCTTTGTTCGAAGGTATGGCGTGCATGTGCTTGTTTTCCATGGGCGCGATGCGCTTTTGAATTTTTTATCCAATTTTGTATAGTTTTGGCCCTTTTGTTGTGCTGTGGAGTTAATCCTTGTGCCATGAATGACTGTTTTTCTGTGTTGATGATGTGGAGTTCTTGTCGCCCTGTGCGGACGAAATTTCAGTGATAACACCCTACCTTCGTTAGGTCTTCCACGCATGTGCGCGTACTGCTTTTCCTTCTAGTTGTCATTGTCCTCGTGCATGGCTTGTTTCCAAAAATCGTCATTCTTTCTCTTTGGTCTGCTTCCAATAGGCTCCCAACACTGACATGTGGCTTGTCTCGAGGCACCTAAAATTTGTGCACTTCTTCAATATCCCTAGTGATCATATAGAACTTCTCCTTGAGCTCCATTGCTTGTGTTTGTGCCTGCACAATATTCTCCTCGAGTGTGTCTATTATCTGGGCTGCAATGTCGTCATTGATTAATCTTGTGCATGTTGCCTGGGTCTATGTTATATTTTTATTTTCTTCCTCTTCCTATGCAATGACTTCTGCCACTCACTCTTGAAGCAGTTCCATTTGAGCCTGATGCTCCTTATTCTGTGTTTGCGTAGTGGTGAGTTATGCCTACAATTTCTTCATATCCTACGCCCTTTTGATGTGCTATGTGATAGACATTGTCTTCTACCTTTGCTTGAGGTATTGTATAACTGTGCATATCCTCTCTTTTTCTTCGTCCCACTGTTGGACTTGTTGATCTCCTTCTAACTTTGTCCACAACTGTGCTGCTTCCTCGAATAAGTTGGTTGTTGCGTGAACCTATTGATATATCTCCTACAGCTTCTTTGTTGCCCCTTGCTTCCTTTTCTCCCTTACCTATGGTGGAGTGGTAGGTGTAATCTGTTCGTGGAGATTCTTGATCTCCTTTTGATATTGATCGATTTCTTGTGCAATATGATCAATATTTTCTACCGTTGTGAGTATGTCCCTCTATGTTGTCATTGGAATCTTTTCATAAGGTCTTGTCACTTTCTGCTCCAATCCATTCATGCGCTCCCTTTCCTCTTGGGACTCAAACTTAGACTGCTCACATATTATTTCCAGTGCGTCCCACTTCTCCATTTCCTACTGCAATTTGGGTAAGTATGTGCATGCACGAGACTGTACCTCTTGGGTAACACTAACCTACAATTTGTGTAGAGCCTTAGATGGTATCCATGGTAATACCAGTTGGATTTGGGCTAAGTGCTTCAGGGGTTTCTGCCCCACGATTTCATCCATGCGCAACATACTGGGTGTAATGTGGAATGTTTCACTCAGTTGCGGTATTGTGTGGATTGTATCTCGCTCACATTCTTCCAATATTTCTCCTGCCTGTGATGTTTATTTCCTTGTTCCTACATTGTTTCCTACTATCTCTGCTTCCCCGATCTGTTTGAGGAACTATTGCATGTCTTCCAGCTCCTCTTGAATTCTGTCCCTATGATTCATTGTGTTGTTCCTGAGTCTGTACTTAAGGCTTAAAAGTACAATGTCAAGGCATCCGAAAGTGGGTAAACGATATAGAAGAGGGAAGCGTAAACCTTTCGGTAAAGGAAACTAGGGAAGATTCCTACGTTGGAGTTGTCTAGCTTCCAACTATTCCTGGATAGTTATGTCTCATTCAATGGATACCCATGATTATTCAAGTTTGGCTCGGTTAGTTGTCGTTTTAAGAATGGTGTCAAAGAGGTTTAAGGCAATGCGCGTTTGATTCAATAGTCCGGGTTCAACGTTAGGTTGATTTGGTACAGGAACTGTCATGGGGGAACAATAAAGGTAGAAAGGACTTTAAGAGAGATTAAGTGTTGTCTCAGTTTGGTCGTATAAAAGAGAATTTACGGTTGCATAAATAAAATATAGATGCAAATCTAAGGCTCGTTCCCGTAACTGTATTATATTTTAATAAAAGGTGTGGAGTGGGAGAAAAACATTTAGTTGTATATAACGCAAGGCTCCTGTCAAAGGGAAATATTACATATAAACAGAAGAGAAAAATAGTAAGGAAATAACTGACGTAGCATAGAATATATATAGAATTCTGAAAATGCAGATTGGTCTTACACCCGCTGATAACTGGTGCAGAGGAAAGACAATAAACAATTACAGAAAACCAAAATTCTTTTGCTATAGTAGTGGTTGTACTAAAGTATAATGAAGCACATCAGTTAAGAATATGAAATGAAATGGAAAAATGAGATACAAGGAAGCAAACTTGTAATACAGTAGTGACGGAATTGAAAATCTCCAGATCTGCTTGTATTAACTCTCAATATAAAAACTCTATTACAAACGACTCAAAAAGGTCCAGCCCTGTTTATTTCTTTCTGGGATATATTTATACAATTTTTACAAAGCAGGTAGAATCTCAATAGTCACAAAATTTTGGTTATGACAGAGAAGAGAGAAATCGCTCCATTTCTCCTACTCTGTCTTCACTTGGTGCCAGGTGTTTTCCGTTGTGTGACCCCGGTACAAGCGATACATCTTTCCACAAGATGAGATACTAGCTGCGATGGTTCATCTTGACAAATGGCTTCGAAGAGGTAGAATTCATGGGATAACTTATGTAGCCTGTCCTCCATTTGTCCATCGATGATGTCGATGGAAGATAGTTGCATGCTAGGTTTGATCATGCACTTATGAACTTGGACTATGTCCACCACAGTCATGTGAGAGATATCGGCCGAATCTCTCTCTTCCTTTTCCTTCAGATCAAGTGAGATTTGTTCCACATTCATCTACATCAACGTCTCGTCATCTCCACCACTATTAATGCCCAGTAGCTCGCTGTCTATAGAATTGAAAGCCTCCTCCAAGGAAATTGTTATCTTTTGGGCTTGTTGCTTGCCTTCGGCGATGTTATGCTCCCATTCCTTTAACATAATATTTCCTTGGGTTTGTTTTGAGATGGTGAGCCTGGGAGCACTTGCCGAAATTCTGTTATTCGTGGCTATCAACGGCTCCTGGAAGGCGACCCGAGCCACTTCGACATCCCTTTCTCTTGCAGATAGGTTCTCGAAAACCTGATTGACCAACAGACAATTTTCCCGGATCGCTCCTACCTTGGCAAGAAAATTTGGTTGAGCGGAAGAGATTATGCTCCGAATTTCGATTGCCTAGGATTTGAACATCCCAATGTTTATCATTCTGCTTTCGGTGATCTCTACTCGAGCCTGCAGCTATTCAATCAAATTCTTCTGCTGGCTCGCCTGCATCCGACCATCTCAGACCACCAACTGTGTTTTCTCCAGCTTAGTTTTGAGCACCTCTATTTCATTTTTATCGGCTAATCTAGCCTGCTCCATTTCCACGCTCGCCTGAATTTTAGCATTCTCCGTGGCGGCGACCAATCTGGCTTCGAGAGTCCTGATTAGGTGATTTTTTCTTTTAAGTTGGTTCTTTAAAAGTTCGTTTGAGAATTGATTCGCGGAGGCATACGCTCCTAGTGTCCCTGTGATTTCAGTGGAGAAATGCTCATTCTTTTTATTTTTTCCATCGGTCATAACTTTATACTTTTTGGCAGTCGACTCTCCTTCCTGGTAAAATTCCTTTTTACTACTGCTTTTCTCTTTTTATCAAAGAAAAACTCATTCGGAGGGAATTCTTCTACTGTTATGGGATTCAGCTCCTCATTGAATATCCATCCTTCTTCAATATTTCCCTGCGTCGACTGCAAGGGGGTGACAAATGTGATGGGTTCTCTGATCTGTTTCACCGATTTTCCTGGGGTGTCGACCGAGTTCTGCTTCTTTGGTGGTTCTAGGGTCTTTATCTCTGTCTCTGGATTATGTTTCTTTGGCGGGTCCGGAGTATTTTCCTCTGCTTATGGATTCCTCGTTTTTTACTCCTCGTCCTGATGTTTTCCTGGGTCGGGAGTTGCATCTTTAGAACCTTCAGCATCCTTTTGTTTCGTCTCCGAAATTCCTGGACCCTCACCTCGCAATACAGCGGGGAGACAACTACGTCAATGTTCTTGGAATTTCAATACCTCGGCTCTATCCTCGAGTGCCAAGGATTGAATCCGGGCCAGAATTTTTTCATATGACCTCGCTCCTCGGAAAATGTCATCCAAGGGTGAATTCTCATGCTCAAATATTTTGAGCTCGCAATTAGCCAAATGATTGCTCACGACCCTCTGTGGATCGTGCTTCTTGTATTCAACGGAGACCAAATTTAGGACTTCCACGGCTGCAGCCTCGGCTTTGGCATGCCCAAAATCTAATAAAGAATAAGAATTCAAACCTATGGGAAAAGACGGCCATACCTTCTTTGAGTACCCTTTGATCTCTTTACTTACACCACCAATTACCGTCGTCTGGGAGACCTCGCGACAAGCTAGCTTGTCAGGAATGAACAATGGCAGCGCATGCGGGGGAACAGAAGCCCCGAAAACTCTGAGGTATGAAAACTCTGCCTCCACGTACCAGTCCTCTATGTTGCTCAGATTTGTCACAATGTTGTTTGAGATACGGGGTGGTGGGTGACCAAAAATGGCGATATGCAGGGGCACCATCACCCTGTTAAAAATTTCATACGCGAAATTTTCTGCTTTGTTTTCCCATAGTTTTTCATGATATACATGTATGGGTTTGTCTTCGGCCGGAGTCCAACCCCAGTTCATCAATGGAAATGGTTTCATAGAACATATTGCGTCCATAATATATGTGGACATGAAGAATGAGGATGGCCTCCCATTTTCCTTCTGCTCCCGATACTCTGTGACCCGATTAGCCAAGCTATCCGAAAGCATCTTTGCCCAATTAAAAGAACAACCTTTTGCGACCTGAAACATTAGAGGCACCCATGCAAGGAAAAAATGCGATGTGTCCTCTCTCCCATATAACCGACATATCATCATGGCCACATATTTATACTACGGTTCCAACGAAGCGATTGAATAAATTCCATGGTTATCAGCTCTGAAATTCACGGTGCGTGAAACCCAATCCTTTATCAAACTAGGCATGGTTTTATCATACTGTGTGCACTCCTTCTCCTTGAATTCCTCCAAGAACTCAGTGCCATATGTGTAGTGGAACGTCATGGGTAGCTTATACATGGTTTGCAGATGATAAGGCCTAAAAGTCCCTATGGTAACTCTTTGCTTGTCCATGATAGTCCTTCTCGGTATATCCACATGATCCAATGCCCATCGGACCATGTCATAATATGGAAGCAACCGTGGCCTGGCTACTACTCTGTGCATTCTGGATTGGATGACTATTTTGTACTTGGTGTTTAGATCATCTCTTTCGTTGTCGTCAGATTCGTCGACATAATCCACGAATTCTGATTGCAGAACATCTGAAACAAATGACCAGTTAGGGACGGAGTCAATACTTCGGGGCGAAGTATCAGAGACATTGTCTGATCCTTGTCCTACAACCTCAACATTCACCTTTGCTTCTTTCCATGGAGCCATGGATGAAGCTTGCATTTTAGCTCTTCTGAGATAGAATTGCGTATACATACAGAAGTTAGTTTACTCAGAAGTGATGATCTTTGCGTGCTATGAAAATGCATTTGTTATAATGAAACGCAACTCTTACATATATTTGAAAAATCAGTACCTTTCAAAACAAGCTTGTCCAATCATATTTAGAAATAAATTGTCGTCGTAAAAATCGATCTTATATTCATAGATTTACCCTATTTCTTCATTAATGTCATAAATTTTTGGCGGTTTCAAGTTAGTTGGCGTATGGAATGAAAAGGTTTCCTCGTGAATTGTGCATGCATCGAAACGTGTGATCTGTCTTGTTTTAGTTTAATTAATCCAATCTCGCCAACGTTAATATATATCTCGCCACTCGCTATATCGGGGATTTTTCTTTTAGCATTTTGAGTCTCCAATTCCCGAGACTGTGAGGAACGATTTTGGTTTAATTAAAGGTAATTGCGATTTGGGGCTTGATTAATTTTATAATCATTTTATTCGCCATATCACAACTCAAAAATTTGAAGATAAGTTTCTGGGAGATTTATACGTCGAGTTGTGAAACCACGAGATCATGATAACAAGGCTTAATTAAGGGGAAGATAATCTTGGATTAAGTGATTGATTAATCATGTTATAATTACATCGTGACTTCGTGAGTCGGGGTTTAGACGCCGTAACTTCTGAAAAAGATAGTGACGAGTGGCGAAATGTCGAGAACAACTTTAACCACGGTTATATTTTTTTCCTTTAATCCTCGATATGGGTTATCAAGAAAGGACCTTGTGTTCTTGGCTCTCAGGGCTGTAAAAATAAAAATTTGGCTTTGGGGAACGCCGAGGTGCGAAACCCCGACGACGTCTAATCACGAGTTAAAAAAAATTACCCTTGTTACTGTCTTGAGTGAAAATTTAAAATGAATTCACCATTTCGTGATTCGGGACGTGTGAATTCATGAGTTATAGTATCCGACCTGCGAGATCTCGAAGTAGAACAAAAACGAGGGAACATTCTTATGAAAATTAGGACTTGTTTTGAGAGTAGAAAAATCATCGCTGCTCACGCGACAAAGTTTCAGAGGTCTCAATATCTCGGAGAGAAAAAGAACACCATCTTTAGATTTCAAGCATCAAATGAAAATTGTGACACGCTAGAAAACAAGGGCGGCTCCAACATAGGCTCCAACTAGGGATCCCGCCTTCCTGTGAGGTGGGAAGAACAGTAGACCACGTGCCAATATTGGGTAAATGGAGTCAAAAGCTCAATCAGGCGGAAAGGTTCCAAGAAAAGAGGATCGAAGGGGGAAAAGACTTTGTTCTTTACCTTGAAACGTTTTTTCAAAATCATATACTCTTTTCAAACACAGCTGCAGTCCCTTTCACAATTTTCCCTTTCCCATTAATAAGTTTAGGTATGTTTTAAGACAATCGAAACAATCCTAGGAGACTAAACAGATCTTGTGGCTCTCGGCTTGCATCAAAAGGATGAGATTATATGTTTTTTAATTGGGGAGTCCCGTCTGAATTTGGGATGTGGATCAGGTTTTAGAAAGCGTTGGTTACCATAGTAGAGTGATATTCATGTATAACAGCCTTACAGATATCTTAGACATTTCTTCACTGCCAGCGATCCTGTTCAGTACCCCGGTGAAGTTATCTGGCCCCTTTCACTGAATTTCCTTTCACTACTTCGGAATATATTTATGCATTTAAATGTTGAGACGAGGGAAATCATTTCTGAATTTCCTTTCATCGTCTTCTTGGACTAGATGGGGGAAATCATTTCTGAATTTCCTTTCACCACCTGTCTTACAATTTAATTTTTGAGCGCGAAGATGGGGGCAATCAGTTTGTATCAGGGCTGATATCTGTGTAATATTTTGCATTAGAGGTTTGTCAACTTAATTTGATTACTCGGTACCAACCTTCCCTTGACCTTCACAACATCTTCGATCTTAGGGAGAAAAGGAAAATAACTTTTAAAGGGCATCCCATTTGAGAAAGCTTTAATCCTCCAATACCGTTGAAAAGCCTAGGAAAGTTAGGATCTCTCTAAACGTTCCTTCGTTTAGCAGGGGATTGAGTAGTTGTGAAGACCTGCTTTCCTTCCAAGATCTATTTCGAAACTCACGAGGTTTAAAATGAAAAACTTTTATCCCTTCATAATGACACGGGAAGATGGTGACTTGCTAAAAGTTAGACCCAAAGATAGACAGGATACCAGGTAGTGATTCATTGACTGAAAATACAGAAGGTCAAACAGTTCGAGACTGACTCTTGTAGATATCTTTGGGGATAGTTTATTTTGACCGACCATTTTTAGATTTAGTGTATCATTATTTTAAATCAAAGATTATCGAGCCAAGAAACGATCCTGTTATCTAACATTTTAGCCGATATTGCAGTTTGAATGGCGTTACCTCGGTTTTCTTTAACATTCTTTCATAACATGTGTTTTTGAGAAATCTCCTCTTTACCTTTTCATTTCACTTTTTTTTTGCAATATGAAACCACTTTAGGTATCACCTATTTTATGCCGATCTATTTCTGACACCGACTTGCAAATTACTTTTCCTGCTAGTTTCGTATGAAGCTGGAATCCTGTAAAAAACAAATATGAATCTTATTTGCAATGCGTCGAAAGTTCATGAACGGAAAAGAAAATCAAAAGAAATATTTAAACAAACATATATATATGTACACAAAATATATATATCAAAAATTTATTTATTTATTAAACTTTTTTTTTTTTTTGGTGAATCTAGCGACTGTTACGTCATGTAATGCTTTAGATACCACTCATTGAAAGGGGTGTGGAGGCGTGGAGGACTTCTCCGTCTATATTTTCCAGTAGGAAATAATTTTTTCCTTCTGGAGCCGAGACCCTGAATGGTCCATACCAGAGGTGGTCAAATTTACTATGCTTCGCCGCTTCCTCTTTTCTTGCATCCCATCTTAGCACTAAATCACCTTGAAGAAATTCCCTGTCCTTTGCCTTGCAGTCAAACAATGCTTTCATATCATCTTGGTACTTCTGCATCTTTTCATCAACTTCAACTCTATGTTGAACCTCAATCAACTGATTTATTCTCTTGGTTACATGATTGGGTTCTTCGTTTTGATCCTGCCATAACTTCATCACTGGTAGCACTAGGTTTATAGGTAGGACCGCATCTGTCCCATAGACCATTTGAAATGACGAAATGCCAATAGACATTTTAGTGCTGATGCGGTTTTCCCATAATGTGTATTTCAAGTGCACATGCCAAGACCTTTTATTTTCATCCAGTACTTTCTTGATTATGTTTACCAGGCTCTTGTTAGATGATTCGGCCAATCTGTTCCCCTGGGGGTAATATGATGTGGAATGGCCAAGAATGATGTTATACCTTTGACAGAAACTGATCATAGCCATAGATTTAAAGGCCTGGGCATTTTTCAGTAACTATCTTTCGGGGACAACCGAATCTTGACAAGATATTGTCTTCCAAGAAATCGATTACCACCGAGTCTGTTGCCCTTTTGGTTGGAATGGCTTCCACCCACTTAGTAAAATAATCTGTAGCTGTTAAGATCCACTTATGTTGAGCACTGGAATGGGGATTAATCTCCCCTATGAAGTCTAGACCCCATTGTTGAAATGGAGCTTCAGCTTTGACTGGAACGAGTGACAGTGCAGGGAGCTTCTATTTACGAGTGAATATTTGACAAGGGTTGCAGGCACACACTTTGGCATTGACGTCCAAAAATAATTTCGGCCAGTAGTACCCAGCCCTCAAGATATTATAGGCTGTATCTCTCCATGCGTGATGCCCCCCATAGAGTCCCTTATGAAATTCATCTATAACCCGCCGAGTTTCCGACTCGACTAAACAGACTAACAGGAAACCGAGTGGATCCTTCCAAAATAGTTGACCTTCAGTGATAGAATATTTAACCACGTGGAGTTTTAAAGTTCTGCATTTAGATAGTGATAGCTCATTTGGGCATTTCAGGTTCAGCAGGTAAAACACTATGTCTCTATACCAGTCCGATGATAAGAACTTCTCTTCGATCTGGTTTGGACCTATTTCTTCTTTCGGTTCGTTTAGGTCTGTGTCTTCGTCGCTTCCTTGCAGGCAATTGATATCGAGAGCCCTGAGATTTGATTCAACTAAGAGTTTGGCTAGGCCTTGCCCTTTTATCAATTTGGTTTGTTTAACTTCCAAATCGAATTCTTGGATTTTTGCAAGACATCGCCCTCTTTTTCTGTCACTGTCTGGCTATACCAATATATCCTTCACAGAACTGGTAGGCACGTACGCGATAATTTTTGAATGTAGTACATAAGTTCTAAATGCCTTTAGCACTTTTACCATTGCGTACGCCTGTTTTTATATTATGTCATACTTCAGTTATGCATCTCTAAGGCTCTTGCTAAAAAACGTGATCGGTCGTTCGAATCCTTCTTCATCCTTTTGTAGGAGCACTGCGGCGATAGTATGCTCGGAGGAAAATGAGAAGATAAGAAAATCTTTCAGATAATCTTGGCTTGCTAACACCGGTGCCTCTCTTATGACTTTTTTAATATGCGCGAACGACGCTCTGGCATCAGTTGTCCAATTTACTCCACTGTCCTTCTTCAACATTCCTGTGATCAATTTGACAATCTCAGCGAAATTGGGGATAAACCTTCGTAAAAAAATTATTGTTCCTAAGAAAGATTGAATCTCTTTTACATTTCTGGGAATATTTATAGTTTCTATTGCTTCAATCCTCTTAGGATCAATCATGATCCCATCTCTAGATACGATATGGCCTAGAAGCTTACCTTCCCGCATAGCGAAATGTGATTTCTTTAGGTTCAAAGATAGACCAAACCTGCGGCATTTTTCAAAAGTTTGTCTCAGATGGATCAAGTGTTCTTCGTAGGTTTTGGAGAAAACCGTCAAATCGTCGAGGTAAATGACTATGAACTTGTCTCTTTCTCCTATGAAAGCGATATCCATAGCGCACTGGAATGTAGCCCCTGCATTCATCAAACCAAACGACATTTTTTCATACATGAATGTACCCCATGGTGTGGTGAAAGGAGTTTTTTCCCTGTCTTGTTAATTCATGGTGATTTGATTATAACCGGAGAACCCATCTATCATAGACACTACTACTTTTTCTAGCACATGGTCCATTTTGGGCAATGGGTAATTATCCTTGAGAGAAGACTTATTTAAGTTTCGGAAATCCACACACAGTCTGATTTCTCCATTCTTTTTCCTGACCGGGACCAGGTTTTCCACCCAGTAAGAGTATCTCAGAGGTACGATTATTTTCACATCTAAAGGCTTCTTAACTTCCTTTTCAATCACGGGTAATAAAATGGGGTTAATTTGCCTAAGATATTTCCTAAATGGCTTGACCCCAGGCTTCAAAGGTATCTTGTGATCAATTATGGAAGTGTCATACGTTCTTAGCTCATCATAAGACCATGCAAAAACATCTTTGTATTGTCTGAGTAGGTCTCTGTACTTGACCTTTACTTTGGGAGGGAGGAACTTGGATATCTTTACTACCCTGGATTCTTTTTTAGTTCCTATATCACAGTCCTCCACCTCTTCTGGTTGGGGCTGCAAAGTGGATTTCACAGGTACGTCGTTCTGATCAAAAAGTCTTTCTAAAGGGATTAAGCCTTTCGGAATCTAGTTTCTTTTAAGGACCAACATACGATGATCCGCGATTTTTTCTCGGAAGGTTTCATGATCTTCCCCCTCTTGCATGATCCACATCGGATCATTTTGGTTCTCTTGGTCTGGATGAGTTTCACAGAACTCACCCACTACTGCAAGAAATTTATTAATTTATTTGTCATCTTCAAAGACCTACCAGTGTCTGATATTTTCTGGTATAGAGGGTTTGTATCTGATTTCAATGTGGTACTTCAGTTTGAAGGTTGTGGGAGGAGAGAAGGTTGAAGCTGCCTTTGCCAATGCATCAGCATGTAGATTCTCTACGTGAGGGATAAAATGGACCTTTATAGATGAGAAATTTTTTTCCATGAGATCCCAAGCATAATTTCTATACGTTCTTAGTCTGGGATGCTTGGCTAGGTACTGTCGGTTTATTTGTTTGACTATTAGCTCTGCATCACCATAAAACTCCAAGTTACTTATATTTAGCTTTTTGGTGGCCTCTAATCCTAAGATCAACGCTTCATATTCGCATACGTTGTTAGTGTAATATATGTCCCACTGCAGTCGGTAGGAAAAAGGAACAATGAATTTACCTTTGGGAGCCACTAAGAGCACTCTCGCACCCACCCCTTCAGAACATAAAGCACCATTGAAATACATTTTCCAGACTCCGGTGTTATACAGATCCTATGTCAAGTGACTTGACTCTTCTTGCTTCATATCGATTTCCTCTGGACAACCATCCAAACCATCATCAAAAGACAAGATGCAATTTCCTAGATGTTGGTCTGCAATGTAAATAGGGAAGTTATTTGGGTTTTGAGGGTCACTGACTGTATATGCTAATCTTGTTTCTCTGTAAAACCGAGTGAACTGACCCCCAAACACAGGGATTGTGGCATATGTCATGTATAACTGTAGAGAACCCCCCAACTTGGCTACCCATGACCTAGATAACAACATTCCATACTTAGGGGGAATATCTGCGATAACCACATCCATTAGGATACTCTTAACCGGGACCTGCGCCAGAGTAACTACCAGATCTTTTATCATCCCCATACATTTAACTTTTCTCGATTCAAAAGAGTACAGGTTTCCATAAGGTCTTTTCATCTGGAGACCCAACTTTTCCATTATAATCTTGGGCATAACATTATGGGAAGCCCCGGAGTCTAACATACAATTATGCAACAACTGATCATATACATTCAAAGTGATATAAAAGGGAGCGATGTTGTCTTTGGACCCTTCAAAATGGGGACCAAAGGTGATGTTAGGTCTGTCATCTTCCAAGTTTATAACATCAGAATGGATTTCTAGCTCAGAGACACCGATTGCTTTGGTAATTTGCTTCCGATAAACGTGGTTTTCACTAATTCTACCAAAGGGATTGGTATCTTAATTTTGTTTAACTCATTTTAAAATCTGAAAGCTCCACTCACCTTGTCTTCTTCTTTGGTTGAGACTTCCACATCTTTCCTTTGAGACTTATTTTTCTGGACCACTTTATCCTTCATGGTCCTAGTTGAAGACGTAACTTTATTTTTTGGTTCGGTTTCTGGTGTTTGAGTTTCAAATTTTTTCACCTTGGACTCCTGATTGCTTACTACTTTAGTTTTGTTGTTGGGTAATGAGGTCTCGTCTGAAGGAGGCTCATAATATTGGCCTCTTTGAAGAATTTTCTTGGGTTGAGTCGTTGAGGTGGGCTTACTCTTGGATCTTAGGTTGTACTTTGGTTGAAACTCGACCATCATTATCTCGGTTTCTGGTTGAGATTCACAGAGGTCAGTGTGATCACCTTCTTCACCCACATTTGACGATTGTGGTGTGTTTAAATATTTTTCATAGTCTTCGCGAGTCAGATATGGTTGAGTACAGTCATCACCGAAGTTCGTGACTTCATTATCCGAATCTTCGTAGTCTTGAAAATCGTTCGCTCCTATAAAATTTTCAGTCTTTAAAGGAGATTGTATATTTTGATCTTCATTTTTTATTTGTCTTTGTTGATTAGGAGGGTTTTGATTCCTCTTGAAATCTTTTTTAGGGTAAGAGTCAACCTTGGCCTATTCGAGTTCCATTCTGGATATTTTATTTGACAGTTCTTTGATCACTCTATCCATATCGTCCACCATATCGTCTAAGGATATATTGGACCCTGAAGGACCTGCTTGTTCTCTAAATCGCTTGGTCTCTCGGTTTCCAGTCTCTAATCTAGCCTTAATTTTACCCAAATCCATCATATTAGATTCTATTTCTACCGCATCATCCTGCATATGGTTTAAGGTGGCTCCCCTTCGCTCTCGCAAAAGTAGTGCGAAATCTGGCTCGAAAGCTCCGGCGAAAGTCACTTTGGCTGCGGGTTGGGATGGTTTTACCTCAGCTGGGATTTTATTGTAGAGTTTGTTGAATCTCTGAATGAATTCCATGACTGTTTCTGAGTTCTTTTTCTTCAAAGACCCAAATTCGGTTAGATAACATAGATGGTCTTTTCGCTCGTCCCATTGTCTGAGGAAAGCATATTCCAAAGCGTCATATGACAGGATAGAAGCTGCGGGTAGGCTCCGAAACCAAGTTCAGACCTGACCTTCGAAATTTTGGACAAGGAGTCTCAAATATACATCCTCATGCTCGATACCGAATATATCTAGGAATTGGTCAAAAAAATTAATATGTTCGGCCGCAGTCAGATCCCCCTCTCCGGTGAATTTCGGTAAATTTTTTATGTAATTTTCTGGAAGATCATGTAGGGGGACAGGCAATACTAATGGAGTGTATCTGGCTGTGACTTTCACAAAAACTCTGGGAGGGGGTGTAGGCCCTTGACCTCCACCTCCTCATAGAGGGACTCCTCCCCCTCCTCTTTCGATAAACCCTCTGCCTCCTCCTATAAACCCTCCACCTCCTCTTCTGGCGGCTGCCATCGTTGTTTGTGGGAAGTTGTAAAGAGGATTTTGGAAAATTAAAAGGGAATCTTTATTTTCTTCGCAAAGAGAAAAGTTTGATGAGGAAGGATAAGGAACGCAAGGACTCAGTTCCTCGAATTTGCAAGAGACAAAATCGGGAGAACCGACAGGTGTGGGAACCGAGTGTGTAACACACTCCTCAGAATTTGGTGAAGTCAAGAAATTCAAGTGAAGAAAAGATGGTATTTCAAAATCCGATGAACCTTCAAGAAGGCCCTTTCCTTTGTGTGCTAAGGGGAGGGTTGGATGAATCTCACTCCTAATTTTGGAGCAGATTGGCGTTGAATCTTTAGCGTCAAAGAGAGGATTGAGCGAAGCTGAGGGTTCGGAAGGACTCTTAGTCTTCAGTGATGGGGTTTTAAGTTTGTAAACTGCAGCGGCTGGCTTAAAATAACTTTTCGCCTTTAGAATTTTTTCGAGATCGGTAACGGGCATAATCTGCTTACCATTCGGGTTTTGTATGGTATTCCTTCGACCGAATGCCAGTTTATTTCTCATGGAGTCATCAAGTGAAATATAAAAATCCTTAAAAGGTGTGTACTCTTTGTTCACTATCAAAGGGTAACACTTTCAATGAAAAACATTTGTCGTTTTCCTCGGGAAAAATATTTCGTAACTTCGGTCCCCGGCAACGGTGCCAGAAAGATGTTGTTCCTGAGTCTGTACTTAAGGCCTAAAAGTACAGTGTCAAAGCATCTGAAAGTGGGTAAAATATATAGAAGAGGGAAGCGTAAACCTTTCGGTAAAGGAAACTAGGGAAGATTCCTACATTGGAGTTGTCTAGCTTCCAACTGTTCCTGGATAGTTATGTCTCGTTCAATGGCTGCCCATGATTGTTCAAGTTCGGCCCGGTTGGTTTCCATTTTAAGAATGGTGTCGAAGAGGTTTAAGGCAATGTGCGTTTGATTCAATAGTCTGGGTTCAACGTTAGGTTGAGTTGGTACAGGAACTGTCATGGGGGAACAGTAAAGGTAGAAAGGACTTTAAGAGAGATTAAGTGTTGTCTCAGTTTGCTCGTATAAAAGAGAATTTACGGTTGCAGAAATAAAATATGGATGCAAATCTAAGGCTCATTCCCGTAACTGTATTATATTTTAATAAAAGGTGTGGAGTGGGAGAAAAACATTTAGCTGTATATAACGCAAGGCTCCTGTCAAAGGGAAATCTCACATATAAACAAAAGAGGAAAATAGTAAGGAAATAACTGACGTAGCATAGAATATATGTAGAATTCTGAAAATGCAGATTGGTCTTACACCCGCTGATAGCTGGTGTAGAGGAAAGACAATATACAATTACAGAAAACCAAAATTCATTCACTATAGTAGTGGTTATACTAAAGTATAACGAAGCACATCATTTAAGAATATGAAATGAAATGGAAAAATGAGATACAAGGAAGAAAACTTGTAATACAGTAGTGACGGAATTGAGAATCTCCAGATCTGCTTGTATTAACTCTCAATGTAAAAACTCTATTACAAACGACTCAAAAAGGTCTAGACCTATTTATTTCTTTCTAGGTTATATTTATACAATTTTTACAAAGCAGGTAGAATCTCAATAGTCACAAAATTTTGGTTATGACAGAGAAGAGAGAAATTGCTCCATTTCTCCTACTCTGTCTTCACTTGGTGCCAGGTGTTTGCCGTTGTGTGAACCCGGTACAGGTGATACATCTTTCCAGAAGCTGAGATATTAGCCGCGATGCTTCATCTTGACAACTGGCTTTGAAGAAGTAGCATTCATGGGCTAACTATTGTAGCATGTCCTCCATCTGTCCATCGATGATGTCGATGGAACATAGTTGCGTGCTGGGTTTGATCATGCACTTATCAACTTGGACTATGTCCACCACAATCATCTGAGAGATATCGGCCGAATCTCTCTCTTCCTTTTCCTTCAGATCAAGTGAGATCTATTACACATTCATCTGCATCAACGTCTCAGCGTCGCCACTGCTGTCAATGCCCAGTAGCTCGCCGTCTATAGAATTGAAAGACTCCTCCAAGGAATTGGTTATCTTTTGGTCTTGTTTCTTGCCTTCGGCGATGTTATGCTCCCATTCCTTTAACATAATATTTCCTCAGGTTTGTTCTAAGATGGTGAGCCTGGGAGCACCTGCCGAAATTTTGTTATTTGTGGCTATCACCACCTCTTGGAAGGTGACCCGAGCCGCTCCGACATCCCTTTCTCTGGAAGATAGGTTATCGGAAACCTGATTGACCAAAAGGCAGTTTTCCTGGATCGCTCCCACCTTGGCGAGCAAATTATGTTGAGCCGAAGAGATTCTGCTCTAAATTTCGATTGCTTGGGATTTGAACATCCCAATGTTTATCATTCTTCTTTCGATGATCTCTACCCGAGCCTGCAGTTGTTCAATCAAATTCTTTTGTTGGCTCGCCTGCATTCGAACATCTCGAACCACCAACTGTGTTTGCTCCAACTTAGTTCTGAGCACCTCTATTTCATTTTTATCGGCCAATCTAGCCTGCTCCATTTCCACGCTCGCCTGACTTTTAGCATTCTCCGTGGCGGCGACCAATCTAGCTTCGAGAGTCCTGATTAGGCGATTTTTTCTTTTAAGTTGGTTCTTTAAAATTCCGACTGAGAATTGATTCGCCGAGGCATACGCTCCTAGTGTCCCTACGATTTTAGTGGCGAATTTCTCATTCTTTTTATTTTTTCCATCGGTCATAACTTTATACTTTTTGGCAGTCGACTCTCCTTCCTGGTAAAATTCCCTTTTTACTACTGCTTTTCTCTTTTTATCAAAGAAAAACTCATTCGGAGGGAGTTCT
>ML779072.1:975502-1017854 GCA_009831015.1 Picea engelmannii | reverse complement strand
TTTTTATTTTTTCCATCGGTCATAACTTTATACTTTTTGGCAGTCGACTCTCCTTCCTGGTAAAATTCCCTTTTTACTACTGCTTTTCTCTTTTTATCAAAGAAAAACTCATTCGGAGGGAGTTCTTCTACTCTTATGGGCTTCAGCTCCTCATTGAATATCCATCCTTTTTCGATATTTCCATGCATCGATTGCAAGGGGGTGACAGATGTGATGGGTTCTTCGATCTGTTTCACCAATTTTCCTGGGGTGTCGACCGAGTTTTGCTTCTTTGGTGGTTCTGGGGTCTTTATCTCTGTCTCCAGATTCTGTTTCTTTGGTGGGTCCGGAGTCTTTTCCTCTGCTTTTGGATTCCTCATTTGTTCCTCCTCATCCTGATGTTTTCCTGGGTCAGGAGTTGCATCTTTAGAACCTTCAACATTCTTTTGTTTCGTCTCCGAAATGCCTGGACCCTAACCTCGCAATACAGCGGGGAGACAGCTACGTCGGTGTTTCTGGAATTTCAATACCTCGACTCTATCCTCGGGTGCCAAGGATTGAATCTGGGCCAAAAATTCTTCATATGACCTCGCTCCTCGGAAAATGTCATCCGAGGGTGAATTCTCATGCTCAAATATTTTGAGCCCGCAATTAGGCAAATGATTTCTCAAGACCCTCTGTGGATCGTGCTTCTTGTATTCAATGGAGACCAAATTTAGGTCTTCCAGGGCTGCATCCTCGGCTTTGGCATGCCCAAAATATAATAAAGAAAAAGAATTCAAACAAATGGGAATGGACGGCCATACCTTCTTTGAGTACCCTTTGAGCTCTTTACTTACACCACCAATTACCATCTGCCGGGCGACCTCGCGACAAGATAGCTTTTCAGGAATGAACAATGGCAGCGGATGCGGGGGAACAGAAGCCCCGAAAACTCTGAGGTATGAAAACTCATCCTCCATGTACCAGTCCGCTATGCTGCTCAGATTTGTCGCAATGTTGTCCGAGATACAAGGTGGTGGGTGACCAAAAATGGCGATATGCAGGGGCACCATCACCCAGTTAAAAATTTGATACGCGAAATCTTCTGCTTTGTTTTCCCATAGTTTTTCATGATATACATGTATAGGTTTGTCTTCGGCCAGAGTCCAAACCCAACTCATCAATGGAAATGGTGTCATATAACATATTGCGTCCATAATATATGCGGACATGAAGAATGAGGATGGCCTCCCATTTTCCTTTTGCTCCCGATACTCTATGACCCAATTAGCCAAGCTATCTGAAAGCATCTTTGCCCAATTAAAAGAACAACCTTATGCAACCCGAAACATTAGAGGCACCCACGCAAGGAAAAAATGTGATGTGTCGTCTCTCCCATATAACTGGCATGTCATCATGGACACATATTTATACTGTGGTTCCAATGAAGCAATTGAATAACAATCGTGGTTATCAGCTCTGAACTTCGCGGTGCGTGAAACCCAATCCTTTATCAAACTGGGCATGGTTTTATCATACTCTGTGCACTCCTTCTCCTTGAATTCCTCCAAGAAATCAGTGCCATATGTGTAGTTGAAAATCGTGGGTAGCTTATACATGGTTTGCAGATGCTTAGGCCTAAAATTCCCTATGGTAACTCTCTTCTCGTCCATGATAGTCCTGGTCGGTATGTCCACATGATCCGACGCCCATCGGACAATGTCATAATATGGAAGTAACCGTGGCCTGGATACTACTTTGTGCATTTCGGATTGGATGAATATTTTGTACTTGGTGTTTAGATCATCTCTTTCGTTGTCGTCAGAGTTGTCGGAATAATCCACCAATTCTGATTGAAGAACATCTGAAACAAATGACTAGTGAGGGACCGAGTCAATACTTCGGGGTGAAGTATCGAAGACATTGTCTGAGCCTTGTCCTGCAACCTCAACATTCACCTTTGCTCCTTTCCACGGAGCCATGGCTGAAGCTTGCGTTTTAGCTCTTCTGTGATAGAACTGCGTCTACATACAGAAGTTAGTTTACTCAGAAGTGATGAGCTCTGCGTGCTATGAAAATGAATTTTTTATAATGAAACGCAACTCTTACATATATTTGAAAAATCGGTACCTTTCAAAACAAGCCTGTCCAATCATATTTAGAAATAAATTGTTGCCGTAAAAACCAATCTTATATTCATAGATTTACCCTATTTCTTCATTAATGTCGTAAAATTTTGGCGGTTTCAAGTTAGTTGGTGTATGGAGTGAAAAGGTTTCCTCGTGAATTGTAAATGCATCGAAACATGGGATTTGTCTTGTTTTAGTTTAATTAATCCAATATCGCCAACGTTAATCAATATCTTGCCACTCACTATATCGGGGTTTTTGTTTTTAACATTTTGAGTCTCCAACTCCCTAGACTCCGAGGACTGATTTTGGTTTAATTAAAGGTAATCGCGATTTGGGGCTTGATTAATTTATAATCATTTTATTCGCCATATCGCAACTCGGAACTTCGAAGATAATTTTCTCGGAGATTTATATGCCGAGTTGCGAAACTGCGAGATCGCGATAACAAGGCTTATTTAAGGGGAAGATAATATTGAATTAAGTGATTGATTAATCATGTTATAATTACATCGTGACTTCGTGAGTCGGGGTTTAGACACCGTAACTTCCGAAAAATATAGTGCCAAGTGGAAAAATGACGAGAACAACTTTAACCACAGTTAGATTTTTTTCCTTTAATCCTAGACATGGGTTATCCAGAAAGGACCTCCTGTTCACGGCTCTCGGGGCTGTAAAAATAAAAATTTGGGTTTGGCGAACGTCGAGGCACGAAACCCCAATGACGTCTAATCATGAGTTAAAAAATTTTACCCTTGTTACTGTCTTGAGTGAAAATTTAAAACGACTTCGCCGTTTCGTGACTCGGGACGTGTGAATTCATGAGTTATAGTATCCGACCTATGAGAGCCCGAAGTAGAACAAAAAAGAGGGAACATTCTTACGAAAAGTAGGACTTGTTTCGAGAGTAGAAAAATCGTCGCTGCTCGCGTGACAAAGTTTCAAAGGTCTGAATATCTTGGAGGGAAAAAGAACACCATCTTTAGATTTCAAGCATCAAATGAAAATTGTGACACGCTAAAAAACAAGGGCGGCTCTAGCACATTGCATTTTCAAAATATTCGGATATACAATCCTGAACCCTTTGGGATATCATCTCTTCATCATCCTACGTGATTGTGTAATCTGGGGGTGTTCTTTGCACCTTCATTTTCTTGTGCGCACCTCTCGTCTGAGTGGTTGGTCGCTTATTCATGCCCGGTTCTTGTGGGTTGGGGCTTGGTGTAGTCCCCTATGTTTCCTTGACCTGTTTATGTTGTTCTTGGGCCAGTTGTGTATTATTCTTCTTCCCCTTTTGGGTCCGTGTCTTAGTTGTTCCTTCGTTTGTCTTATTTGTTTTTTTCTGGCCCATCCTCTGTTTCTTGGGCCCTGGAACTTCTTGAGGTTGTGTTTATTCTTGCCCGACCTCCTCTTCTGCTGTCTTTGTAGGTAATTCTTGGGTGAGGGCTAGAATCTTCTAGTTGTCCTCCCAATATTTAATATCCATGTTGATGTCACCCTCCATGATACAATAATGCATTTGTAGCCACTACTTGTTGGGGTCCTTCTGCGCCTGTATCCACATCTCATGTCGTGTGGCCTTGAAGTTGGCGATGTCCCCATACTGTGCAATATCCTATGGTGTTATTCTGCACATGTTGGAGATGGCTTCTTGGATGTTGTGAAGGTATCCTTTGAATACAACCACATTCATCTTCTTGTGCTTAGCATCTGGTGTGATGCCAAGTGATAAATACCTTGATCCACAATTCGTCTTGAGTCTAGTGCTGAAGAATGTGTAACTCAGTTCCTTCCACCTCATGATAGCTATCAACATGAGTATCCATGAGTAGTGGAATTTTGTTCCTAGATCCTACGCATCCTTGTAGTCATCCATAAACAAATTTAATAGGTAGGGTGATAAGATAACTAATGTTCCCTCAGTACACTAAGCTGCAACTACGACGACCCCAGCTGGAACTTCCTCCCTGTGACAATTTCTCAGCAGTTTGCAGGCCAAGATCTTTGTGGCCATTTGTGTTTTGACATCATTGATCCTCTTGATTATGATTCCTTGTGTCCCCCTATCAGTACTGTATTTCTTCTTCATCTCCTCCACCAGTGCTTTCTCCTTTGTCTTATTGTCTAGGAATTGGGCAGGATCCATGCCCCGAGATGGAAACCCTGTGATGTGCACAATAATATCTACGTCTATTGAGACGATCTTGTCCAGCCAAATTTCCTTGGCATGTGTGACTATCGACAATTGTTTGAAACAACCTCTTATGTACTTTCCTCTTCCAAAGTGTGGTAGATCTAGAAGACCCAAAATCCCTGTTTTCTCCAATCCTATTTCCCATTGGAGTGGTTGATCAATTGGTTCCCCCACCGCAATCACTTCCACATTTTGTAAGTATACTTTCTTGATGAATTTTTGGGAACTTATCGGTGTCTGCTATATCATGGTCTGACTATTTGAGCATATTGATATGACCTAACAAGTCTGGTTTCACCTGTACCCCATCAGGTATGCTTTGAAAAATGAGGGTTTCGACGAGTTGCTTGCAAGGTGACCTAGGGACCTGCTGCTTGTCTTTCTTCAGTGGTGGTTGGATTCAAGTCCTAGCAGCCATTGTTTGTACTTCAGAATACCATTCTGGACAACCTATGACATCCTCTACTGTTCCTTTTGGTGGGTGATATGACATGGTTGTTTGGGATTCGTCTAGCTCGACTGCTTATTTATGATTCATCGATGTTCCATTGACTCTCGGAGCTGCTTCAATGTTCTCTATTTGTGCCTCCTCTAGGGTTTCTGCGTCCTGGTTCTGTTGATCCTATGCCTCTACTGGAATATCTACATTCATTATCTCCAGTATTGGATGTTGGTTTTATTCCACCATGGGTGTGGGGTTCATCGGTTTTGTATCTAGTGATGGTATTTCATCGACATTAACAACCTCTGGCAGCTGCTATTTGCCTTCTTCTAATTGTACCCATGCCCTAGTTCTAACTATGAGTTATTTGGAATTCTGGCTTGCTTTGATGGTGCCATAGAGGTGATTTTTGAGTGTCTATTGACTGCAATGGTTTTTGTAACCTCTGTTAACTATGATCTGTGCTCTTTATCCACTCTCACTCTCTGTTTCTTCTCCAGTCTCGCAATAACTTGTTTTCTTTTGCATCTGTGTTTTGTATGGGAATCGTGTGAAGCTTGTTGAAGATGCTACCTTTATGATGGATTCAATGAACCTCCAATTCCTTCGTACTTTCAATTACTTTCCCTTGTCATCTCCAGTTAGCACGATTAATGCGGCGTCCTGTCGGTCCTTTATCACATTAAATGTTGTGTAACTTCGTTTTTTCGTACTTCTTTTGTCGTCTTTTTTTTTCCCTCTTGTTTCCATCGTGACCTGGCCATTGGAATTTTCCTCACTGATTTTGTATTCCTAAGTGTGCGCACTCCTTCTTTCAGTGCACTTTGACATTTGGTACTATTTATACTTCTATTTATTTATTTATTTATTTTTACTGCGTAGTGGGTGGTCGAATATCCTTGCACGGATTCAGTCAGTTCCCATTGATCATCCCTCTAAGATCTATGCCTGAAAAGTCTGTCAACTATAAAAATCCTCCATTTGTGAAAATTTTTACCTCATATGGTCCTAACCAATGCATTCTGAGCTTTCCTGGGTGCTAAAATGATTTGCTGTCATACATGAATACTAGATCTCCTTCCTTGAAATTTTTCTTCTTGATGTGTCTATCATGCCAAGATTTGTCCCTTGCTTTATGAACTTGTTGGTGGAACCCTGCTAAGATCCAATCTTCCTCCATGTTCGTTAATTGATTTAGTCTCTCCTATACTACGCCTCGTTCTGTCATGTGTGTAATTGTTGCTACGCGTAGACTAGGTACCATAAATTCTAATGACACCACCCCTTCTTGGCCATGTACTAGTTTAAATGGCATGTTCCTTGTCAAATTATTGCACGTAGTTCTGTAGGCCCATAATAGTTCTAGTATTTTGAGGTCTCAATCGTCATGTTGACATTACAGATCTTTGTCAGTGCATTCTCTAGGATTTTGTTAAATGCTTATACTGTGCCATTTTCATGTGGGCGATATGGTGTGCTCTTCTGATGATGGAATTCAAACTCTTCGGTCATGGAGTTGATAGTGTTGTTAATGAAGTGTGTTCCTTGGTCTCTCATCAAAATTATTGGGCATCCAAATCGAGTGATTACTTGTTCAAATAAAAAGTGTTTTTTTTTTTTTGTGTTGCAATCCTTCACTGGTGTTGCTTCTGCCCATCGTGTTAGGTATTTTATCGTGGTGATAATGTACCTTTCTCCTGTTATTTTTGTCGGTGGGTTCATCGGTCCCACAAAGTCTATTTCCCATTTATCAAATGCTTGAAATGTTACCTATGGTATTAGTGGTATCTTGTCTCTCTTTTTGGGTTTACCTACCCTTTGACAAACATCATATCTCTGGTAGTGCTCCTTCGAGTCTCTATGAATGGTTAGCCACCATAGTCTTGCGTTCAATACCTTCTGCGTCGTAGATTTTCCTGTGTAATTTCCTCCTGCTAGTCCCTCATGGGCTTCTGTTAACACTCTTGATCTTTAGTGTTCTAACACATATTTGCACAAGATTTTGTTTGCACCCATTTTGTATAAATGTCCCATGATCAGTTGATAGTCTGGAGCTTGAACTACCAGGTTTTTCTTCTGTGCAGTGTTATATTCCTGTGGTGAAGTACCTATGCTAAAGTACCGAATGATATCTGCAAATTATTCATCAGCGATATGGACTGAAAATAAATGTGCATCTTGAAATTTGTCTTCTAAATTCATAGATTCTTCCCCATTTGTGACCCTTTACAGGTAGTCAGGTCCTGCATTCAGTTTTCCTAGATTGACTATGACTTCAAAGTAAAATTATTGAAACAGTAGTAACCATTGACAGATTATCCCCCCCAACACTGGCTTCCAATTCTATAGGTGGACCTTCCAATTCTCTTTCACCTTCCGCTTCCTCGATCTGAATATCGTGCAGATCATCTTCCTCCGATGCTTCCTCCTACACATGGTAACATGACAACAATTCTTTGACTGTCTATCTATTCCTCTTTTTATCTTTTGTTATGAACTCAACTTCTGGTTCCTTGATGAATATCTCTTATATTTTTAAGATATGCATCTATGTTGGGTTTCTCATGCTCGAATGAGAAAGTGACTATAAACTTCTATTGTAATATCGTCCAGGTCATAGTACCTCTACATAGTTCCTGGTTTGTATACTAGTTTTATGGTATGCCCTCTAGAGCGTGTATAAAGTAATGGGGCCATTCCTTTGGGGGTGTGAACTTCCACAACATCCTGCACTTCTCCAAGTGTTCCGCTGGTGCCTACTGTCCATCGTACTTTTTCTACTTGTTGTCTTTTTGTTCTAAGTCGAACCTTATCCACAGTAATCACTTACATTAGTACCAATCTATGATTCTCTCTTTGTGTGAGCCCCACCATATTGTAGGTGTGGACTTGAGTGCTATTTCAAGTTTTAAGAGTCTCTAATTCTTTGAAAATTCATCTTCATACTGTGCCAAGAATATTTCTAGATCATTTCTCCCATGGAAGCTGGGTGGTTCCCTTATTTCCGTGCCTACCCATCTTACTGCGCGGTCTATTTGTGCACATATTCTTGTGGAAACTTCGTATAACCTTTTTTTCCAATTCTCTAAAACGATATTTGAGTCTGTTGCACATGAAGTAATGCTCTACCAACTGAGTATCCCATTTGGAGTTGATTTTACGTAATCCTCATCGCACGCAATTTTTCTGTACAACTGGTTTATTTCCTCTAATTCTAGGAAAGTGGGTTCTACAAACCTTTCCCCTTCTGATGGGTCTAATGGTGGGATGATCCTGTATTCCCATGAATAAAACATCATTTTTTGCGTCTTTAGATTGATTATAGTCTATTTTTCAAACGCCCAGTCTAAGCCAAGCAATGCTGGATATGGTGTTGTGCCGTCTAGTATTTCAATTACTTCAAAATTTGCTTTAGTGCACACCCCATCCCGGTCTACTGTCACTCCTTTTAGTCTACCAATTGGTAGGACTCTGTGCTTGTTTGCTAGTTTTAGTTGAACTGGTGAGTATCCTAATGTGGGTTCTCCCATACATTGCCATGTTTTCTTTGGTAATACATTAACTTCAGATCCTAGATCTAGTATGATATCTCCCATGCTGAAATATCCAATGTTGGAATTCAGTCTGAACTCCCTACTTGTTCTTCTCCTTGTATGTAGGTGATTGACTATTTTTGGTTCTAGTTTTCATTCCGTCTCGATGCTACATTTTTATATTATATTTTGAAATATTTTGACAGATGATGGATCTTTTAATACTTTTACACATGATTGAAAAAATCATTTGATTGTACTTAATTGTCCCATGGATTTCATTTCGTTGGTATGATCCAATAACTAAGGCATCTCGTATTCCGATGCTTCCTTGCTTTGTTGCATAGTTGAATTCGTCACAATGTCCTCCTTCTGAAATTCTTATCTGGATTGATTAAATGTCTCCTTCTTTTGCACATCGAATTGCTTCCTTGGTTCGACATTCCTCTTCACCCATTGGTTTTGTACTGGCTCTTGTCGAACTGCATCATTTCCTATTTTAGCTCCTTCATGGGTAACTATGTTGATGTTCCATCCTTCATCCATTTCTTTGGCTGAAATCCACTGAACATTCTGGTTGTTTTGGTTCCTCTTTTCCTGTATTTTTACTAATAGTGTTAGACATTCCTCCGTATTGTGGTCTGATGTGCGACAATACATACATGTTGCTGGTGGGAGTGGACATTCCCTTTCATAATGTACCATTTTTTGAAAATTATGACATACCACTAGACCTCTACCTTGTCCAAAACCTCCTCTCTCTCATCCTCCTCCTATTTAGCCTACTCAGTCTCCTCTCGACATGTTATAGTGAGGATCCTGATTAGAATGTGTGGTATTGTACTGGGGTTCTGTTGTGTTGTATTGTGGCTGCATAGTACTATATGGTTGCTGCCCATAATAGAGCATACCCCAATCATAGATAATGGATGATAATATATGCCTTCTACCCATCTTTTTGCTTATGCCCAAATTACTCGTATTATCTCTAGAGTTCCAAGGGAGAGTTAAGAAGATCTGTATGTGGGATACCAAAAATGAAAGGAAAGGAGCCAACATTTTAAACCAATCAATCTCAAAATTCATCAATAGCTCATAGTCACTACTAGTGGTACACAACCATTATATCAGGAAAAAAATGATATTGAGGCTAAGGAGATAAATTAAGCCCTGCAACCTCAATATGATATCATGTGGTCATACCAACAGGAACTAAACTACCTTCATGTGGAGAAGACTTATTACCCCTGTAAACCCTATCTCTTACCCCTCTAGTTAATTTGAATCCTCATGGAATTCAAAATAGGACTATCAGAAGTTGCAGGGCCGAACTCCTTTCATCTCAGTCACCTGGATGGTGAGCCCATCAATATTCCACGGAAAACCTTTAAAGGATCTACCATGATCCCTTGACATGAAACAATAAATCCTAGAAGTCGGCTGGATTCCACGCACAGCAGACCGATCCAAGAGTTGTGAGATCTAGGTTACTGGTCTCATCCTCCTGCACAGTAGATGGGTTCTATTTTTTTCAGTTCATGAATATATGAGTTAAAAAGGAGAATATATGTCAATATTGATGAAGTGACAATATTAGAGTATAATTTCTTCTTAAGGTATTATACTGTTGTTGCACAGTGTTTTATGGAGATAGAACTTGGTTAAATTGTGGTATAGCTTGCCCCATCATCATTTCTTCCTACACTCTATATGCATCTGATGTCCTCTCTCACATCAACTCCATAGTTCTACAATCTTTGTCATCGTGGCCCACTGACTTGCAAAAATTGCAATATGAACTCTTTGGGAATGTTTGGTATTTATGCATCATTGAGCAGTGATATGGATCGTGACCCGGTTTCTTGCAGATTTCACACCATAGTCCTCTTGTCGATAATGGGTTTGGCATTCCTACTTCCATATACTACACAAATGTTGGGCATTCATTATTGTGGTGCCCTTCCATCCTGCATGTAGTACACCAGATGGATTCTCATGTCTTTACTCTTATTCTGGTTTAGTTGAAACGTTAATTTCTTCATATCCTCCTTTAGTTCTTCAATGGCTGGATCTGTTTGCTGATATTGGTTTTCTTCCAATTGCAGGGCTACCTGTAGAACCTCTTCCTGTGTCTGAATTTTTTTTTGTCGCAATGGATATTTTAAGTGCGGGAGAAGTGAGGTGAAAAATAGGTGCCCATGCTTCATATCAGTCATGAGATATTTCAATTTCCCCTTAATTCGCTTGAATCTATGGTCAATATCCCATACAAATTCTTCTGTTTTTTGTCTAATTTCGATCATCTCATTCATATAATGATATTATGAACTTGGATTTTGGAACTCATTTATAAATAATTTCTTGATGTCTGCAATTGTTTTAGTTGTCCCTGATGGATTGTTTGTGGCTAATCCTATATACCAATCCAATGCGCGATCCCTTAGTGTAATCACTAGCTGTGCCAGTTTAGTATCTTTGTCTATGATTTGTTTTTCTTCCTAGAGCTTCTCATATATGAACAAATTATTTTCCGTGTCCTTCGACGCTTCTCTTGTAAATTATGGTAATCTTATGATGGGATCATGTCCTGCCATTCTAAATGGTAAAATACTACCTACGCGCGGTGTAGATACCTGACTAGTGCTTTCTAAACTAACTCCTCCAGTTGTTGCTCCTTGTGTAGATGTACTTCCTACTGTCTAATGTCTTCCAAAATTTGGTTGTCTAAATGGTGGTGTTCTCTTTGGTGTATTAGTCGTACATGGGTTTATGGGTTCCACACTGACATTAATATGGACAGGGTTGTTTCCTTCTCTTCCTGTTCCTAGACCTCTTGTCTTCCTCTCATATGCTGCATGCATGATTTCCTCAATCTGTTCCATAGCCCGAAGATCCTCTACCTCTTCTTTGTCACTTTCCAAGCCTTCCCTCACAGTTACAACTCTCTTCTTGGTATTCACCTTATATTGGTGGGGTACTCTGCTACGCATCTTTCTAGTTGTCTCTAAGATCCACTAGATCTGGTTGTCATCCATCATGATTGGGTCCAAGGGTTCCTCCTTATTTCCCTTATCCTTTCCTCCTTCTATTTCTCCTCTTTCTGTCAGTGCTTCCTCCCTTCCCCATGCATGCAGGGAAATTTAGTTGTCTAAATCCATTGTCGTTATACCTTTGTTGTATAGAAGTATCTATACAATGATCTAATGTACCTTCCTCAAGTTCCTTGTAGAAACTCTTGCTCTGTTCGTTGTACGACTTCGTTGTATCTACTGTAAACTTTGTTATAAATCCTGCCACAATACTATCGAGCCAAAAGTATAATGTGCAGGTGAATTTGTTGTTCTCATGCTGTAACTTCTCAATCTAAACTTCGGTCCACTCTAACTGTTGGGTCTAATTTGTTGTGTGGTTGTCCTTCAACCTTAGTATCCACTCCTATAATAAATGTGGAAAATCACAGAAAAAGTATTCGTGTAAATCAGTAAACACGTATTTATCAAGATATTTGCAGGGTGTTAATCTAGGGTTTCTGTTATATTTCTATGCAAACTCCAACTCTATTGTCCTTATCCAGATTTCAATCTCTGCATTTGTGGGATTCCACGGTCTCAACATCCCCTTCTAGTGGCTCATTTCTCTCTGCCCTAATATTTTCTTGATCTGCCTCTGACAGACCTTCAACTTATCTCATCTACTCAATCCTCTTCTGTTCCTACCAATGAAAACAAAACCATTTTTTGGCTATTTATGTCCTATCTAAGTTCGTATTGGGTGACCCAAGGTTCATGTTTTTTTGGGTTTCCAAAAAAGCCTCTAAAACTATCGGCCCTCTTGGTAAACGAGAAGGTAACACAATGCACAAGATGCACTACATCGTCTCACCCGAGATAGTATTAATGGGTGGCTGCAATACTCGTGTGTTTATGGCCTAGGATTGAGTGAGATATCTAATAACTGTGTAATGTGAGTTCTACTGTAACTTATTAACGTAATACATTGTTATTGCAATTTATGCAATAAATATAATGACTCATTCATTTATCACATCTATATCTACCAAGACCATAAATAAACGCATGCATTCAATCAAACAAATGAGATGTTACCATGGTTCACCCCCTCCTGGGCTATGTCCTCAAAGATTTGACTCTCATCTCTTTTATTATTTTTTTTCTATCATTACATCATTGTGCACTTTACCATTCTCCTCTGTCGGGTGGAGATCTATTAGGAGGTATATTAGATCGCACGAGGCTCCTCATCCTATAATCTAACCCTCAAGATATACCCTCCCCTAGTCTCTCTAGTAGGTCATACATCAAAATATTACATATAATTTGACTCTCTATAATAACGACTAGTCTCCAACCCCTATAAAATACGACTCGATTCTCCCTCTGAGACCTAGGTATCTCTATTTATATACTTCTAGATTTTTAGCCATTACAAGACATTACGAAAACCCTAACCCTACCATCATTAGGTCTTCCATGCATGCATGCGTGATTATTTTCCTTCTATCTATCATTGTCCTCGTGCATGCCTTCTTTCCCAAAATCATATTTCTTTTCGCTTTGGTCTCCTTCCAACACACCCCTAAGTTGGCGTTCGACTATTTCTACCTTGGTTATTTTCTAGACCTTAAGTGGAGGGGAAGGAGGAGCTAGATTGCTGGTGTGGGAATGAGGAACAAACAATGGATTTTTTTATTTGGATCTATGATTTTCTTCAAGCCAGGTCTTAGGGATAACTATTAGGACATGAGCTCGGATGTCATCCTGGAGGACGCTAATAATTAATTCACGGAAGAAGGTGTTCGACATGCCTTCAATGTGGAAATCCAATTTCTCAAAAGAACTGATGCAATCTTCAATTGTATTGGGTTGTTTAATCTTTTTCAAACAAACCAAATGATGTATGTTTGTGTCAAAAAATTCATAAATATCAAAAACATGTTAGGTCCAAGAAATACAACCTCAGTGGGAATTTTTATGCCATTACCACCATTTTCATCATTTTGGATCTAAATAGAGGAAACAAACACAAAGTTTGATTCAGTCATAGATGATTCCATGCAATGATATATAATGTTCCATTTGAGTAACCTAGCCCATGGGGTCTGATACATCAAATTTCTTCACCTTGACTTTAGGAAGATGCAAATCATGAGAAAAGGAGTTAGAATTAAAATCCATGGAATCTGATGATTCGACTCCCTCTTGGTGGAAGTGTTTTTTTTAGGAGTGAGGGACCTTGAGTTGAGTAACAAGTGTTGTCAGGGAGTTCAACTGGCCAGTGAGGTGGTTAAGGAAAAAAATCTTGGAATTAATGGTAGAAATGTTGGAATTAATTTCAATCAGACTTTCATTGGTCTAAGTTTGAGCTACTATGAATTCATTTGTTTCCAAATTATTCGTTAAAGTTTTCCATTTGAGGAGATAGGAAGGAAAAAAGAGGGTGGGTGGGTCCACAAAAAAATTATTATGAAAGAGTGATACCACTACAAACAAAACGATGCGAGGAATCTAGTGAGATAGGTCCCAAATAAGGATATTGGATAGGGAATGTGGGTCCACACACAAAAAAGGGCTTATGAAAGAGGGGTACCACTACAATCTACGCAAGGAGAGGAATCTACTAAGATAGGTCCCAAACAAGGGTGTTTGTGGGAGAACTTATACTCCTTTTTTTTAACTCGTATGTATTTCTACTCTTGTTTGAATAATATTACGGTGACATAATGCCAAAATTCTTAATATTGAAGATTACGTAGGAATTTCATAGCCTCGATGTTGGAAGCAGGGTTTCCCATAAATAGATGTGCAAAATTTCAACATTTTGTATGTTCTAGAAGCAAGGTGTAGGGTTTTTAAGGTTCCTAAGGACAAGGGAGTGCCTTGTCCTATAACTATCTTATATACTTGTGGGGTCTAATAGTGGTACTCAACCCAACATCTCATGGCTCTAACTAAGGAGGGTTAACTGTACCCTTAGTTGTACTACCTAATTACCCAGGTATGTGAGATTATTCTTCCTAAGTATTTCTCTCATATCACTACAAGGCGAACACCTTCTTGTGGGGGTTTTTATGGAACCTCCCCCAAAAATTCTTCCCTTAGTTGATTATAGCAGAGGTGGGCAACCAAAGGTTTTTGGGGAGGTTTTTTTTCTGATGCGCCTTTATGGAATATGCACACTGGTGCACATATAAAAAATATTGTACTGGTGCTTAAATTTACAAATTAATCGTCACTCTTCATAGTGGAGGTGGGTCGCGAGAGGTTTTTGCAGAGGCTTTTTTTATTTGGTGCACCTTTAAGAAATCGACACACCAGAAATTTCATGAAAAATAATTCCCTTTTGTTTCCATGTTCTTGTAGCACCACCATGATTTATAATAAAATTACATGCAACAAATAAATCACACCAGTGTCGTTGAATATCACACATTGGTGCGCCTATATGTCTAAAGATGCACCGAGGTAGGGTAAATAAAAAAAAATTACCAAACCGATTTTGATTGTTACAATGCATCTCCTTATTTCAAACTATCAAGCAAGCATCGATGCACACATTTTTTCCTAACACTCCCCATTTACAGTTCTCTACACTAACTTGGATAATTCCATTGTTGGATTCCATACAATTCCAAATTTTGGAAATTACCACAAATTTTCATTTCCTCTCAATAGTGCAACCATGCCTCCTCGGGACATAACTGTTGGCCCTTGGTTAGGTAAGGAAGATAATATTAAGGAAGAAAGGAAAAGTACAAATTGTGTAGAAGGCACATAAACCGAGGAAGGGTCGAAGTGGGAAAAGAAGAAGAAAAGAGGGAGGAAAGAAAAGAAAAGCTAGTCGTTGGAAGAGAAGATCTAGGAAGGTAAAGCAATAAGGAAGATGGACCGTGGAAAACTCAATAAGCGGAAAAAGTCACCAATGGATTCTTTGGAGCACCTCATGGAAAATAAAGAAGGACAGGCTGGCGAATCCCTAAAAACACTGTTCAAGTGGACCTAGGGTTTTAGACACCTAGGGTTTTGGGATCTAGGTTTTTGACACCTAGACGTTGGTCATGTAATGTATAAGTAAAGGTATAGAATACCTGGGATGGGGTTCATTGATACTAGGATTGTTGTTGTTCATTGTTGATTACTATTGTCGAGAGCGATAGTGAGTTTGTATTCTGGATCTTCAGTTGGGTGTGAAGATCAAACCTGTAGCTAGGTGCATAGGGAGGGAAGATACATAGAGAAAGAGAGAGATTTGTAGCTAAGTGTGCAGATATAACTATATGTTTTCATCTAATATATCAAGAAACATATTTATGTGGATGTATCCCTAGGGAGAGGGTGAACCACATATATCTTGTTGTTCTACATGGTTGATGTTGTGTTATGTGCTATCTTTCATACTGTTATTTCATTGCTTTGTTAGATCATAGATATACCTGCGTGAAGTGAGCATAATAGAGGTAAAGAATATCTATATTGGTTGGTGTTGTGTTTTGGATTCACTTTGCATTTCCTCTGGTTGTAGACAGTTGTGTCCTGCAACCCCCTATTTATACTTCGGGTGAGACTACATCTGCTTCATAGGTGTTGCTGAAAGGGTCAGTAGTTAGGGATTGTTGGTGCATTGTTAGAGTTGAACCCTGGGTCTGCCCCTGTGCCAACAAATGGTTCTATTTTCGGGACCAGGATCTGCTTGAGGGAATGTCAAGGTGGTTTCCATCGAACAAAAAAAATTAGAAGTGGATATAAGAACAAGAAAATGACTTCACTGAAGTTAAGAACAATAACCCTAACATTAGTACAGAAGACTGGTTGGGAAGGTACATCTTCACCGACATACACAAAATTTTCTTTGAAGGAGTTTATAAGGAGTTTTATGAGTGGTTAGCTAGATTAGTAGATACCCATTTTGAGATCAGATCTAGACCACCTGTGGTTTGGACAACGACATTGATCAAGAAGGTCAAGAGAGTTGATAAATATGTCTCTAGAGCAGTGGATATCTAGTTTGATAGCACTATTGGAGGGTACATTACTGAGTTTTCCATTGACAGAGTCGAATCGTATAGTCAAGTAGAGAGGTATTTCTTTAAGGGACCTAGAGGAAAGTTCCTACACTTTTTGAAGTGGAGGATTAAGATGTTATTGCATACAGTGAAGCTAATTTTCAAGAATTCAGACAATGACAGTGACATAAAGGTTGGACACACACACAGTGGGATACCATTTAGATAGGTTCCTCTTGCGAACCTATTTAAAAAAAACTACGGAGACAAGGGATTCTACAGTGGAGAAGAAGCAGATCTAACAAATGAAGAGAATTTAGAATACACAAGGACAGAAGAGGTATAGACTGGGGAACTACGTCGAGGAGAGATAAAATCTTCAAGAACTATGCCTACTGTCAAAGTAAGTACTATTACTCCTCCTATTTTTTTAGCAACATTAAGTAACCAGAGTAACCAAAGTAGTCAGATCCATCAAAGTACTGTTAGAAGAAGTTCAATACATACTCAGTCATGAAACCAAGAAATATCTATGGTAGATGAAATGAGTTTACCTATCTTTAGAGGAGATGGATGTGAAGATCCTAACCATTATGCGAAGATGTATGGATTATCAATAAATTCACTAACGAAGATGTTAATAGAACTTAGTTTAGTACTACCTTGAGGGATCGCGCACTAAATTGGTACATGAAGTTTGTTTCAGGACTGGGACAACCTAAACCACTAAATGAAATTAAGACTGCACTGAATGCAGCATTCAAGAAACCTAAGTAGGAGTCACAATGTATTACAGAGTTGAAGGAAATCAAGTATAAGGTCACTGAACCTGTTTGGGAGTTTGATCAAAGGTTTAAGACTCTAATAGTTCAATTGAGTTTTCAGATCCCAGACGAACAAAAAAAATAATGGTTCATCGTTTCTCTCTTGCTACACATTAGATTTCATCTGATGCAATGGAAGGTCATTTCATAGGCTGAAGCATTGGAGATCACCATGAAACTAGAAGAAACCCTTGTAGGAGAATCCATCCGAAGTATGAGTCAAATAATGAATCAGTTAACTAGTTTATCCTTACAAGTCAAAGATATGAAGAAAGATAAAGGAAAAGATAACATAGAATATATCTATTGCATCAGATGTAAATCAAAGGGCCATGACAAAGATCATTTTCCCCTATTTAATGAATACTTGGCCTATGGAGCACCTAATCCTTTGAATCAGGCTACTATACCCTAGTGCGAGGTATGTAGAACTAGATATTGGCTTGGTGAATGTTATTATATGAAAAAATATGTCCAAACACCTACCAATATTTACTACACATTCTGTAAGTCTGTGGGGCATGATGAGAAGGATTGTAAGGATTATGATTTCATGCATGAAATATCAAGGGACACATATATAATTCAAGGAGAAACACAACAAGAAGGAAATAATGCATAGTTCAACTCCCCGGGAAGAGGAAACTTCAATCCTAATGGTGGATTCAAAGGAAGAGGATGACGAGGAGGTATGGGTCGAGGTAGAGGTCAGATTATTTGTTATAACTACGCACAACCATGACATTTGGAAAGGGAGTTTTAGAACTCTTGTACCACTTGCAACTATTGTATCTCCTTTGATCATGTCATTGAATATTGTCCAGTGCTATTAGCCAAAATCTAGGAGAGACAAGGAGGAAACCAACAAGTACAATTAATATCAGTAGAAATTCGCAGTGAGGACCCTAGATTCGTTGTTATTACTAGAGAGGTTTTGTTATAGGAGAATACAGGGTAACTCCAGGAAATACTGCAGAGGGATTAGGGATCAGAAGAGCTACAGAGAAGGCATAGTTGTTTGACCCAAGGAGAGAGAGGCATACTTTTGAGGAAGCAAGGAAACAATTTGTAGAAGGACAAGATTATTCATATAAGGAACAACCAGAAGTAAGGGAATCTTAAATGCCACTAGCATTTGATCACTCTCCCCCTGATAAACAAGGAAAAGAGGTAAGAAATCTCATGGACTTCTTATAAACTTGTATCAACTTGATTAAAGATGAAAAGTCTGTACAAGAATTACAAAACCTAGTAAGACAATATGAAATTGGGAGAATAGACCCTATGATGAGTAGAGTTGTGAATCAAGTATCAAGAAAAATAAGAAAAAACAAGGAATTACAACATAGTTATCAGAGGACTATGTGGTCCTCAACTTGGGATCAGAAGTAAATGTTATGACGAAGCAGACTTGGTAACTAATGGGAAAACCTAGATTGATTTACTCTCCTATCAGGATCAGGATGACTAATAAGTAGGTGGTGAGTCCCTTTGGAAGACTATATCATGTCCCAATAGACATCAATGGGGTAAGGACATTTGTAGACTTCGAAGTAATTGAGATTGTTGATGATATCTGTCCTTATCATGTGCTTTCAACAATTCAATTGTTGTTGACATAAAGAATAGAACAATGACATTCAAAGGTAATGTCCTGAAGGTCATTGCACCTCTGGACCTAGACAAAGGTCACAGATACATGGAACCTATCAGGGAATAATACTACACATACGAGCTAGATAACATCTACAAGCTGACATCAAGACAACAAGATTACATTAACCCTACAATGGATGGAAATCTCAGCTGACAAAGTGAAAGTGCATGCTCATCAGATTCAGAAGAGGCATTGGAAAATTGGTAGAATAGAATGTATGAAGTATCCACACGAAGTTGTGCCATATTGACTAGAGCATTTCATTGGATTGGCACATAAGTAAGTAATCTTCCAACATTTGATGGGTTAAATCATTTAGAGACATTCCTAGGTGAATTTGAGAAAATTGTACCAGTACAACAGAGGATGTTGGCACTAGATGAATCTTTGAAATCCACACCATCTATATGGTGGGGAGCACACAAGAAGAACATCTTAGAGTGGGCAAATTGTCACACCTTATTGACAATTCCCTTTTCATACCAAGAAGAAAAATGAGAACTTTGATACATAGGCCAGAGTTTTCCTAAAGACCATATGCAAAGTTGTGAGGAGGCCTAGAGAAAAATTCCTAAAGAACAGTGGTTGCATAAGTTCATTAATACCTTGGATACTACGCCTATAAACTAGTATCTTCAAGCAGGAACTGTGCCTCATCACTATAGACTAGTCTGTAATGACTCTGAACTTTGTAGCTACATTCTTATTTTAGAGTCAGTACCCTACAATAGATCAGGATTTACAAACTGTAAGACATAAGGTATTTGAAGAGACACCTAACCTCCCTTTTTCCCAAGAAGAATACGAATGGACTACGCCTCTCCAGTAGTTACATGATTGCTACAATATTAATTATGATGAGGATGATGATCCTAGAGATGTAAACATTGTAGAAAATGAAAGTCATAGAGACATAGAAGGACTAGGGATTGAACTACCCTTTGTTGGAAAACCCATTAAAATTAAGAAGGTTAATATTGGAAAAGAGAAAACACCTAAATTAGCAAATGTTGGAGACTATTGGGATGATGCTACTATTAGCAAAATCACAGAGCTACTACATGAATACCAAGACCTATTTCCAACCAAGTTCACAGATATGAAGGGAATTAAAGGGCCCATAGGAGAAATGAAGATCCCTTTGAGACCAGATGCAAGACCCATAAAGAAGATACCTTACAGAATGAATCCCAAATACAAGAAGAAAGGTAAGATTGAATTAGATAGAATGTTGGAAGCATAAATCATAGAACCTATTGAAGAATATGAATGGATTATCCCTATGGTGGTCCAAGATAAGAAGTTAGGATAAATAAGAATTTGTGTAGACTTAAGAAAGTTGAATGATGCATTCCTACATGACCCCTTCCCTACACCCTTTACTAATGAAGTTCTAGATAATGTAGGAGGACAAGAGGTCTACTCATTCACATATGGCTTTTCAGGGTATCACTAGATCAGAATTGCTAAGGAAGATCGACATAAGACCACATTTGCAATAGAATAGGGTTCTTTGTAGTACACAGTGATTCCCTTTGGGTTGAAGAATGCACCAACCATCTTTTCTAGGGTGGTGGTAGAAGCATTTAAGTTATTTTTACATAAGTTATTGGAATCATATTTTGATTATTGGACTCTCTTGAGTCTACTGAAAAATCATATTGAATGTTTGAGATTGATGTTAGATAATTGCAGGCAATGTCAGATTTCTTTGAATTTGAAAAAATGCATTTTATTTTCACCCTTTGGAGTGCTGCTAGGGCATATCTGTAACATCCCCAACCACCCATAGGCTAGGATTTTACCTACAAGCCCACCCTTGGACTACATACTCTTATTGGTACCTTCTTTAATTAATAAGAATGCATTAGATACAAGATTTAGTGGCATGCACAACAATATCCAACAAGCATGGATAATCTAAGATTTAGTTAAACGATAATTAAAAATACACTGAGGAATACATTCATACATAGATAATAATATCACAACAAAGAGAAATTATCTTTATAAAAAGGAGACACCAACTAGCTTCAGAACAAGGATGTTCCAGCCAATTGTAAACACCACTGCTCCAAATCTCAACAACAATGTCACCCCTGAGCCAGGGCTATGAATCCACAAGGATGGTTCCAAAGTGTACTTGGTTTCCCAAACCAATCAACTCTCAATATCTCACAGGTTTCCCAACACCCACAACAATCCAAGTACCCAACTCTATTCTACCCAGCCTAAAGCTCCCTAAGAGAATGGACCTCCACCCTTCTCTGCCACGCAATCCCTCAGGAAGACCTTCTCCTTATTTTCCAGGGTCTACAACACAGCTCGTCCAAAATATCAATGTTGGAACTCTCAGGACTCACAGTTGTGAGCATAACAGGGCACATGCCAACGCATCTCAGACATGCAGGCCCCAGGTCATGTCTGGATTTCACCAGCGACCATTACAACCAACTATCCCATGGCTAATTCTTCAGCAGTTTGGTTCCCTTTTCCAAGCCAATACGCAGGTGAGGACAGATCAGTGGATGGGTAAGTGCATGCATGAGAGTACGTGAGGGAAAAATGAGTGAATGTATAGGGAATCATCAAACAAGCCATCAGTCAAACCCCACCATCAGACACGAGGTGGGTTTACATAACTTCATGGGGAAATCAAGAACCTCCTAGCCTTCACCAAGAAGCTCACGTAACATATCCTCCCCCCTTAGGAAAAAAGGGTAATTAACATAGGAATAATAATTTATCCCCTCAAGCCCCCTTTCTTATGGAATCATAGCCCCCTATAACTCTATTCCCTGTCCGTCTGGCAGCCAACGATGTGTTTATTATTAATAATGATCAAAACATTACATTTCTTGGGCACACTAGCCTTTTAATAATTGTTTGGGCACTCTGGCCTCTCATCATTGTAACAATACATTATTTAAAATGGGGGTATGAAACCCGGGGTGTTACATCCCCTCCCCCTTATCTTGGCACTGTCCTCGGTGCATATACAAAATAGAGATTAAAATATCAAATTTATCCAAAAAGCTGCGGGTACTCTACCCGCATGGCATATTCATTCTCCCAGTTATTATCTTCAGGACCGTAGCAGGTTCACTAAACTTTTACCAGCTCTATAACTCGATTCCGGAGCATTTTGACTTTTTTGTCCAGTACCCGCACTGGCTGAACCTAAAAATATCCCTCTGTCTCTACATGAATAAGATGCCAATCAATAACATGGTCAGGATCATGTACATATTTATTTAGTAAAGAGACATGAAATACATTATGCACATTCATGGAAGCAGGCAATGCAAACATGTATGCAACCTACCCTATTTTGTTCAATATTTCAAATGGACCATAGAATTTGGCTACCATCTTTGTACAACTACCCAATTTCAATGAGATTTTCTTGGGATTCACTTTCAAAAGTACATGCTCCCCTACTTTAAATTCTCTAGTTGTCATGTTCTTGTCTGCATAAAATTTCTGTCTATCCTGAGCTGCCTTTAAATTCTGCTTCATCTTAACCACCCAGTCTTCCATGTCCTTGAGAAACTCTAGCCCAAGTACCACTCTATCTGTTGGGTTGTCCCAAATTACTGGAGTATCACATTTCCTACTGTACAAGGCTTCAAATGGGATCATTCTCAATGAATCTTGATACCCATTATTATATGCAAACTCAACCAAGTGTAAGTAATCTTCCCACTTAGTTGGCTTATCCATCACATACATTCTTATCATGTCTTCAATTAATTTATTAACCCTCTCTATTTTCCCATCTGTCTGGGGTTGATATGTTGCACTAAAGTTTATATTTGTGCCAAATCCTTTAAACAATACCCTCCAGAAATTGGAGGAAAACTTTGTATCTCTGTCCGTGACAATTGTCCTAGGTATCCCATGCAACCTATCAATTTCCTTCATGAAAATTTCTGCAATATTAGTCGTTGTATGTGTTTTCTTCATAGGCACAAAATGAGAAGCCTTTGTTAATTTGTCAACCACCACCATGATTGAATCATGTTTCTTATTCATTCTGGCTAATCCTGTGATGAAATGCATGGTGATCACTTCTCGCTAGGTGCCTATGCTCAACCTTCACCTTCTAAAATTCCATACATTGAGCGATGTAATAAGAAACATCCTTCTTCATTCCTGGAAAAAATAAATAGATTCTTACTATTGTAATTGTTTTCTGGTAACCGAGATGTCCAACCTAGGTAACATCATGCATTTCCTTCAATACCAAATTCCTCAGTTCTCCAGAACTAGGAACATAGATTCTATTTTTATGCATGAGTAATCTGCCTTCCTTTATCTCATACTCCTTTATTTTTTGTTGTACATATCCTTACTGTAAGTTTTCCTTTACCTGTAGGTAATGTTGATCTGTAACAAGATCATCTAAAATTCTTCTCTTCAATTCTTACTGATGCATACTGATAGTAGTAGCATGCATGAGATGCACTCTTATACTAAGTGCATTGACAACTTTATTTTCCTTTCCCTTGATATGCTTGATATCGAAGTCATATTCACTTAGAAATTCCAACCATCTTGTTTTCCTGGAATTCAAGGTCGGTTGTTTGAAAAGATACTTCAAGCTAATGTGGTCTGTCCTTAATTCAAATTTCTTCCCCATGAGATAATGCCTCCACATCCTCAAGGCATGGACAATGGAAACAATTTCCAATTTGTGGGTGGCATAGTTCCTCTCATGTTCCTTAAGATTTCTGGACTCATATCCAATGACATGTCCATTTTTTGTGAGAAATCCCCCAAGTCCTTCCTTACATGCATATGTACATACCACAAAACTTTCATTTGGGTCAACAATATTTAACATAGGTGCACTAGTAAGTAATTCCTTCAACAGATTAAAATTATTTTCACACTGGAGTGTCCATTCAAATTTAGTTCCCTTCTTTTGCAAATAAGTGATGGGATGAGCAATATTAGAGAACCCTACTATGAACCTTTTATAGTAGCCAGATAATCCCATAAAAGATCTGACGTCTGACACACTTCTGGGTGTTGGCCATCCTCTAATGGCTTCGATCTTCTTAGGATCTACTGTTATGCCCTGCTCTGAAATAATGTGTCCCAAGTAATGGATCTTCTTTTGATAGAAATAACACTTACTCAACTTGGCTCTCATTACTTGCAAAACCACTCTTAATTGATGTTCATGCTCCTCTTCAGACTTAAAATAGATAAGTATGTCATCCAAGAATACTATGAAAAACTTATCCAAATAATTTATGAATATTCCATTCATTAAGAACATGAAGACAACTGGTGCATTGGTCAGTCCAAATGGTACCACTACAAATTCATAATTCCCATACCTGGTCCTAAAGGATGTCTTATGAATGTCTTCTTCCTTGATTCTGACCTGATAATATCCTGCCCTTAGGTCAATCTTTGAGAATATATTTTCTCCACTTAGCTGATCAAAGAGGTCATCAATTCAGGGTAGAGGATACTTGTTCTTTATAGTGTAATTGTTCAACTGTCAGAAGTCAATACACAACCTCAAGTTTCCATCCTTCTTTTTGACAAAAAGTAGTGGTGCTTCCCAAGGTGAAACACTTGGATGTATGTACACTTTCTTCAACAATTCCTCCAACTACATTTGTAATTCTTTTAACTTTGGTGTTCTCATTATGTAAGGTGTTTTTGACACCAGGGCAACTCCTGGCACTAAATCAATTGAGAAATTTATCTCCCTTCTTAGTGGCAATCTAGGTATTTCTTGGAATACATCTTCAAATTCTTGTAGTACCGAGAAATATTCGAGGATTGGCCCCTTTGTATCATCTGGCTCTTCCACATGAGTTGCATACAATTGACATCCTTTCCTAAAGAATCTTTTCAGCTATAAGGATGAAATATCCCTTATAGAGATGGGTCTTGGAACTCCTTTCACAGTGCTCTATTTTCAATTTCCATCAAGACATGTAAATTTCTTGTTATGACAATCTAGGATAACATGATTCTTGTCCAAACAATCCATTCCAATAAAAATATCATAAGACCCCAATGGTATGATATTTATATCAATACTAGTATTCATGCCATTAAGACTTATGGAAAAACTTTTGACCATATCATGGTTTCTTCTTTTGGTTCCAGTGGCTAACTGAACCAAACTTGATTTTCCAAGATTACTTTTCTCCAAATGTAATCTATCCACTATATTAGGATTAATGTAGCAATGACTTTCTCCTGAATCAATCAAAATAGAAATAGGTCGATTCACGATCTTACCTTCCACCTCGATCATATTGGATTGGTACTCTACTTGTCGATCATTTAAAGTTGCATAGATTCTTCCCATATCTTCGATTGTTGTAGCCTCTTGGATGTTGTGTACAGTCTTCACTCTGTCCTTTATGTGTGGGAAATTCTCGTACATGTGATCTTCATTGCATCCCCAGCATTGGATTGGTGGTCTTCCCCGTTTTCCCAAGGAATATTCCTTCTTGGAATATCCCGTAGCATATCGATCTTGATGATTTCTATTAGGCTCATTCCTATTGAAGGGAGGTTTGAATCCTTTCCTCCTCTGATTGGAATTCACATTTTTCTTGTCCTTCCAAGATTTATGCATGGATTCTCTTCCCTGGCCTTGCTCATGCAATTATTTATCCTTCCTGATGGCTTTAGTCAAGGTCTTGGGCTCATCATACTTGATATTTTCCTTATAAAAGGTTGAAAATACACTTAGAAATCTTTGTATTTTCACTTTCTCATCACCAATGAGCATGACATACTTTAACAATCCTAATAAATGCTTCTTGTAATCTTCCATAGTCATGCTTCCCAACCTGAGTTCAAAGAACTCATGCATTTTCTTGTCATAGAAATTATCTAAGAGGTACTCCTTCTGGAAGTACTTCTTAAACTGCTTCCAAGTGATCCTACTTTCATTAACATGTTCCACTTGCTTTAGTTGGTCCCACCACATTGCAACTTTACCATGTAGATGGTAGGTGGAAATCCTGGCTTCCAGGTTGGATGAATAGTTATGCAACTGGAAATATCTCATGAGCCCAAGAAACCATGCTTCAACATCATCTTCCCTTTCTCTTTCACCCTCAAAGGAAGGTGGATTGGGCTTCCTTAGATCTCCTTGAAAACTATCTACCTCTTGTCTCCTTCTTTGGTGTCTGATAGGAGACACCTCTGGACTTCTTACGAGATCATCCAATGCATAAAAAACTATTTTTGAGTAAGGAGGTGGGTGGTGTCCATGATCTTTGTTATCACTTCTAGAATAACCAACTCTTCCACGATAATCCCTTCTTTCATGGAACCTCCCTTCTTCCTCTTGCCTCTAGTTTGATACTTTCTTCATTTGTCTCTGCAACACTTGATCATTTATCTAACTTTGATCTCTCATCAGTTTTTCGTTCTCTGCTTTGTAGCTCTGCACTTCCATCTTCAGGCTTCTTACCATTTCTATTAATGTTTCCTGCTCTGCTTTTCCATTGCATCCATTGGACTCTATCTCTGCATTACCAACTATGGTATTCTAGCCTTTGGCCTCCTTATCTTGACTGGAGGCTCCCTCTCCTTCTTCCATTTCCTCAATATGCATCTTTAGTTGATGTGTTTAAACCCCTTAATTCTACAAAATGTGCAAGAGACCATTTTGTTAGAATTATGCATATGATAAACAAAATTTCCAAACCATGGTACAGGACTTGTATTTTTTTTTGTTCATGGAGGTAATATCCCCATTATCTGAAAAATAATAGTGTCATGTTATCCTTGGCTAACACAGAGTTTTATCTTTTGCAGGAGTTTCCTTCAAACCACCTTCCCAGGTGACCATGACTAAAAACCGTGGCTAAATCCTTCCTTAGAATTTTTTTCTCTCGAAGATCACCAATTCGACCCTTATCCCTCCTTCCCTCATCTCAATATGCATATGACCATGGCCATGACCCTACTCTTAGCTAAAAAATCACTTCTCCAAAGCTTAGGGACTTCAAAAATTTCATCCAGGACCGGATCAATGGTCCTCATCCTCTTTCATGATCAAAGATCGAGATCCACTTCGGGACTCCATGCTTCAAGAGTTTCAAATTTCCTTGCTTACCTCCTCCCGGAATGATTTTACCCAGAGTTTATGATCTAATGACGGGTGTCCTCCCATAGATCAACTACTTTGAATCGCTTCGGCTCTTCGAACTTCATAAGTTTCAAAAATTTCCTCCTGCACTTTCTCTCAGAGTGCTTTCACCCGAAGTTGATGATCCTTCAACATGTGTCTTATAGAATCAATGGTCAATATGTACTCTGGCCTTCAGGAGTTTTCAACCCAATGCAACCTGTCACATATTTCCCCTACTGGAGTGCCCAGTATCTGGATTCCATGATCTGTCACCACGTGGTGAAATACTGGAAGCATACACATGGCCCAATCAGGGAGGTGACATGTGTCATGTTCTAACTGACTTTTCAATACTCCAAATACTCAAAACTTACTGACACATGGAACACATCCCATGTGTCCATGTCATCTCAGGTGACATCCTCAAGTCACGTCACTTTAGAAATTATAGGGTCCACATCACCTCTAGGTGACATCATTGTGCCCGAAAACTTCGACGCTTCGGGCTTCGGGACTTCGGGAGTTTTCCATACTAGCACACCTCCAATTCTCCCAAACTCCAAATTCTCGAACTGGCCAATCTGTCACCATGTGTCCTCCTAGATTGGATGATTAATATTCACTTTGGGTATTCACCCAGAGTCCACATATCTGTACCACATGTCCTCCTTAATCTGACAGTCGAGGCTTACTTTGGGTCATCGAAATTCGAAAATATCAAATTTCAAAACTTATCTGGCCCCATTGGCTTTTATCCGAAGCCCTGGATCTAGTGAGGCATGGCTCTCAGCAGATCAATGACTGAGATCCTTTTGGGTCTTTGGGTTCCAGAAATCTCAAACTTCAAACCTCCTTGAAGTACATGGGATACTTCCATATGTCCTCTTGAATCAGACGGTTGAGGCTTACTTCGGGCCTTCACCCGAAATCCATAGATTTACGCCACACCTCTTCTAGATCAGATGACCCACATTTACCTTAGACGATCTGACACTTGAGATTTACTCTGGATGATCTGGCGACTGAGATATAGCTAGAATGTTTGAATGATCGAGATTTACTTCAACTCTCTGGCTCTTTGGGCTTCCGGAGTCTCAAATCTCAATTGAAAACCTCTCGAACAGATTTCTCTGGAGTTACTGATTTGCTGAAACATACCTCTTGGTGATCGATGGTCATGATCTACTTTGGCTATTTCACCTCCTCCTCATCCACAAACTTCCATAGTTGTGGATCTCATGCTAGCTATCTCTCCTTGACGATGGACGACCCCAAACTACTTCATCTATACAGAGTTTTGATGTTCGAGCCCTAACATGTCACATCACTTACTGCCTTTCAAATTGTGGGGACACACATCGACGGTTTGGAGTAACCCACTTTTCGCCCCACAATTATTTTGATGTTGACACATAACCCCTTGGTGAAGCTAGGGTTTGGATTACGGGACCGCCTTGAAGAATTATCTCCCATGCAACTTGGTTCCCTGCAATGCCTCATGTCCATTGATATCTCTCTCCCATGGGATCCGATGGTTGTGACTTTAACCCTTGATTCCTTTACATCATATGACCCCTGTTCTCCTGTCCTTCGATCCAACGATCTCATATCTCTTTTGATCCTACAGTGGAGATCACTCCCAAATTTGAAGGGGACGATCATGACCCTTAAAACCCCTTACAATAGTTCTCTCATGATCTAACTCCTGAGTAGATTCTACAACACCATTCCTCCTCATATTTTCAACTCCACGGTCAGAGTTTGATCGGTAACCACGAGACTCTAACCAACAGACCCGGCCCATACCGGCCTGGTGTTTCAACACTTTACTTATCTCTGATACCAAACTGTAACATCCCCAACCACCCATAGGCTAGGGAATTCTACCTACAAGCCCACCCTTGGACTACGTAATCTTACTGATACCTTCTTTAATTAATAAGAACTCATAAGATACAAGATTTAGCGACATGCACAACAATATCCAACAAGCATGAATAATCTAAGATTTAGTTAAATGATAATTAAAAATACACAGTGAAATACATTCATACACAGATAATAATATCACAACATAGAGCACTTATATTTATAAAAAGTCGACACCAACTGGCTGTAGACCAAGGACGTTCCACCCAACCGTAGACACCACTGCTCCAAATCTCAACAACATTGTTACCCTCGAGCCATGGTTATGAATCCACAAGGACAGTTCCAGAGTGTACTTGGGTTCCCAAACCAGTCAAATCTCAATCTCTCATAGGTTACCAAACACCTATAACAATCCAAGTACCCAACTCTCTTCTACCCATCCTGTACCACCCCAAGAGAATGGACCTCCACCCTTCTCTACCACGCAGTCCCTCAGGCAGTCCTTCTCCTTATTTTCCAGAGCCTCCAACATAGCTAGTCTAGAATATAAATGTTGGAACTCTCAGGACTTGCAGTTGTGAGAAAAATAGGGCATAAGCCAATGCATCTTAGACATGTAGGCCCCAGGTCATGGCTGGATTGCACCAACGACCATTACAGCCAAATATCTTGTGGCTAATTCTTCAACAGTTCGGTTACCTTTCTAGGACAAGACGCAGGTAAGGACGGATCAGTGCATGGGAATGCATGAGGGAAAAATGAGTGAAGGTAGAGGGAATCAGTGAACAATCCATCATTCAAACCCCCCCCATGATACCCCAGGTAGGTTTAAGTAACTTTGTGGGGAAATCAAGAACCTCATGTCCTTTCCCAAGAAGCTCACGTAACCAATCCCCCCCCCTAGGAAAAAAGGGTAATTAACATAGGAATAATAATGTATCCCCTCAAACCAATCTTAATTAACAAACAAGCTTGGGTTAGCTAGCTTAGGTGTGAAAGCAATTTAGGGACTACTTGTATAACTACTTATTCCTATGTAGAACTACTTGTAGAACTAATTCAGGGACTACTTGTAGGGACTTCTTGCAACATAACCATTTGTTGGAACAGGGGAAAACCTAGGGTTCAACGCTTCAACAACGCACCAACAAAACCCTAACTACTGGCCCTTTCAAAAACACCTGTGAAGAAGATGACGTCTCACTTGAGGTAGAGGCAGGGGTGGTTGCAAGACTCAGGTGTCTGCAACCTTAGTTGGGACACATATCTATGATTCTCACTCTTAGAAAGTACTTAAGAAAAGATCGTTAATCAATATTTGACCCTCAAGGCACTCCGTATATGGCACCGAGAAGCACAACATTTACTTATATATAGGTTGAGTTAACACTTAGCATCAACAAAATAGGTTTAGCACTCAACACTTTCATATATGTCATATATACACCCATACATCTAAGAAGCACAAAGCAAAGTGGATCTATCTAAGAGTATCATAGCAAAGCACATAGCATAATCATATCAAAGCATAACACATGGAAAGAAACCAACACATTAGGTCGAAGAACCGAGCACAACACACAGAGTTACCGTCATTCACCCCCACCCTGGGGCTACATCCACAAAGTCTTCTTCTTCTTTATTAGCTTTCGTCAATCAAGTTACAACACATAGCTCACACTTTCACTCTGCATAGGACAAGAGATCTACGCGCACCTCACTAGATCCTCCTTCCCCGAGTAGATCTAGCATAGATCCTTCTTACAATCCATGCACTCAACACTTACAACACATGCACTCAGCTCTACAAGTCGATCACATAATATACACAAATCCTTTACTATCACTTAGCTTATCTTCTCACCCTCTCTTACATTGCTTAGATACTTATTTATACTTTACAAAATAGGGCTAAAACATGGGTAAACCCATGGGATAACATCCCTTTCCCATTACATTAACCCAAAACCCTAAAAGGTACCCAAAAGTGGGTCGATATCCCGTGATCTCTGCTTCGCCTGGCGCTCCATCTTTGACAGACTGTCGAAGTCCAAAAATTGTCAAATATGACCAAGTGTTCCTCAAAACTTGGTCAAAGGCCAACAAGGATACACTACCAGATGCACAGTTGTTCGACATCAGGAAAGTTGATGATCACTTCACCGAGATAGTTCAATTCCTATCCACAGGAATGGCCCCTCACAAATATACAATTATGCATAAGAAACAGTTGGTAGTCCACACTGCCAAATTTCAACTTATAGTTGGATAGTTAAATAATATAGAACTAGATGAAATATTGAGGAGATGCGTTATGGAGGCATAAAAACCATTGATTCTTGTAGAAGCACATGAAGGCATTGCAGGAGGAAATTATGTAGGGAAAAAAACAACACAAAAGGTTCTCAGAGCTATCCTCTGGTGGCATACTTGACATATGGATGCTAAGGAATACTACAGAGCCTACAATGTATGTCATAGAGTAGGAAATCCTTATAGAAGGAATGAGATTCCTTTGGCACTGCAATTAACATTACATATATTTGAGAAATGGGCTATTGACTTTGTGGGACCTTTTAACCCACCAAGAAGGCACATAGGATCTAGATACATTATCACTGTGACAGAGTACTTGACCAGATGGGAAAAGGAAAGAGTAGTTAAGGACTATAGTGCAACCGCAACTACGTAGTTCAGCTTTGAGGATGTTATAACCAGATTCGAATGCCCGAATATCCTCATGAGTGATCAAGGCACACACTTCATCAACAAAACTATTGAATCCTTTACTCATGAATTCAAAGTTCACCATCAGAAGAGCACTACATACCACCCACAGGAGAATGGTATAGTCAAAGATTTCAATAATATATTAAAGGCAACGTTGAATAATATTTTTAGTATTAACATAGATGATTGGGATTTAAGAATTCAAACAGTATTATGGGCTTATAGAACTACTTGGAAGAAGCTGACAACACAGACTCCCTTTAAGTTAGTATATGGCTTGGAAACAGTCATACCTATGGAATAATTGGTTCCTAGTTTAATAATTGAAGCATTTATAGGTATGGAAGACACTGGCATTGTCCAAGATAGGCTTGCATAATTTATAGAGTTAGAGGAAGACAGGTTCATTGCATGATTTCGTCAGCAGGTACCAAAAGAAAGAGAAAAAGCTTACCATGACAGACATATCAAGAGGAAGGCATTCAAGCAAGGAGATTTGGTGTTGTTATATGATACCAAGTTCATGAATCACCTAGGGAAGTTTAGGACACATTGGCTTGGGCCATTTGAGGTTTCCTATGTTACAGAAGGAAGAGTTGTGCAATTAAAGACCCTTAATGGAGAATGGAAAGAAGGTTTGGTAAATGGGAGCCGATTGAAATTGTATTATGACAACCAACTTCCTTGCAGCTCTCAGTAAAAGGATATGAAAAAGGTTCTAGGTACTAGGTGTAGTTGAAACTGGGTACCAGACACAAAAAAGACAGTCTGAACACAATAGGGAGGGACAGAGCAGAAAGAACAGGTTGCTCTATGCAGTCTGCAGTCGAAGTAACACAGAAGGCTTAGTATTGCAATGACTCAGGACGAGTCACATGTGAGTGTTGGGGGAATGTTGGCCCTTGGTTAGGTAAGGAAGAGAATATTAAGGAATAGGGTGAAGTATGAATGGCACGAAAGAAACATAAATCGAGGAAGGGTTGAAGTGAGAAAATAAGCAGAAAAGAGGGAGGAAAGAAAGGAAAATCTAGACGTTGGAAGAGGAGATCCAGGAAGATAAATAAATAAGGAACATGGAGTGTGGAAAACTCAACAAGAGAAAAAATTCACCAATTGATTCTTTGGAGAACCTCACAGAAAATAAGGAAGGACAGGTTGGTGAAGCCTTGAAAACATGAGGCAAGTGGACCTAGGGTTTTAGGCACCTAGGTGTTGTGTTCATTTCGTCACTCCAATGAGAAAAAGAAGGGCACTTGCAAGTCTAGTTGGGCGTGCTAGACATGAAATAAGTTAGTGTATGAATCAAATGACTCAATCAAATGAAATAAACAAACAAATAAGCTAACAAAAACTAAAGAAATAAATAAAGAAATGAAACTAAAATGCACGAGGAAACTTGAACCAAAAATCAATCAATTGACTAATAATCATGCCACCAATGGATAAATTGTCTTAGTGGGAAAACACCAAAGAGGAAGGAGGACTTGTTGATACCCTCTTCCTCCTAGGGTGGGCTCTTGAGTCCCCTATGTGAGATCTCTTCTTACAAATGGAAAAATAGAAAAGGAAATGGTGAAGAAATCCAAGCTTATTCCCTCAAGAGGTGAGTGAATAGCTTAATGAGATGTTACTAGTATGCTCCTTGAAGGAAAGAGGTTTCTTATAGGATAATAGAGGCATCATAACAATACAATGATATTATTGAAGTCATCGTGCATCCATGGTATATTTTTATAGAAAATCTTTGACGCATTATTGAACTGGTCTTTAGTGTGAACAAGGGCCCCTTTAGGGCACCCTTAGGTCTTTGACCAACACCCCATTTCGATTCAACTTAGATTTGAGGGTTAAATCAATTTCGGAGATGGTCTAGAAGTGGGTGAGGGGATGATAAGAACCATAAATTTTTCATTCACAGGTGTCTCTAGATTTTCCTGTACACAGTCGCGTATCAGGCGCATGTGTTCTTTTCTGACGTTTTTGACTTGAGAACGTGTGCGCGCTTCGTTTAGATTTTGAGCGCATGTCAATTTTTGGACTAGTTGTATAGTTTGTTCCTTTTGGAAAATGAATTTTTGGGGCTACAGGTGAACTAATTGGTGTTTGGAGATGGTGGATTCCTATAACTATTTTCAGATGAAATTTCAGTGATAACAGATGCCCCCTGATGTGTGAGGTTAAGAGCATACGTATAGTCGAAATACATCAATGTTTCTTCTACTGAGAGTACCATTGTAAAGAAGAGTGTTCAGAGGAAATGTAAGAGAGATCATTTGGAGGGAGAGGGGAAACTGTGGGACCAAAACCTTTCTCGAGGTGTGGAAAAATAAAAGTTGTATACAAACAAGGTGGGCATGCCCCATGCTCGTGTCATGTAACTCAAAATGTAAGACAATAAATGAAGTTGTATGCTGATGTGGATAACTGCAACGACCTCCGACTTGGTTTGATAATGACAGATGACAATTATTATGGTGAACATACTCTGAAAAGAGGCAAGGACTTTTGTAAGAAGTGTCGACAACTTGTAGGCATTGATGGCCTAGCGATTTTATTGATCTTCGGCTAATATAAAACAATTGCAATAGTCGCATAGTAATACTTGTTATAACATTTATTTGTAAAAGGAGATGTTTCCCTAAGAAGTTGGCATTTTGGTAAAAAGAGGCAAGAAATTGGCTAAAAAACCACTTATCCTAAGTTTGGTGTGCGTAGGCATGTCACACTAATCAACGCATGGATCTGGGTGGTCGAGATCTGCGCGCTCTGATCTACAGAGTCAGAACCCCCTCCTGACGTTATATCATTAACAAGGGGGGGTTTGAGTTGGTGGTTTTTGAATGTGGGACCCCCACTATCGTGGCACCTCCTCATTAACTCGGACCCCCACCCCGAGACCTTTACCGCTTACCAGTCTTACCCCCCTATGATTATACCAATTACCACTCCCTCTTACCACTCCATCCTCCCACTACCATATGTCCCCCACTCCATATCTCTCCTCTTTCTATCACATCTCCCACTCCACCTCATCCTTTCATTGCAGAAGACATGTCCTCCACTCACCTTCATGTCATATCCCTCTTCACTTCCACCTACCATCTCCTACCATCTGTTCTCCCCTCATACTCCATCTCACCTCCATATAGGAAGGTTCTCCCCACTGCCCTTACTACCGCAGCCTTCCCTCTGCCTCCTCCTCACCTTCCCATGCCACATCACCCCTACCCCATCATATGTAAACTCTCACTTTTCAGCCCTTGTGCCTTTCCAGTCACCATTTTGTAGTAGTGCCTTCCACCTGGCCGCTGAGCATGTGTCATAGCCTACTAAGCCTGCTCCAATCATCCCATCAGTGCCTCCCTGTCATAATCATTTGTTCACCTACCGAGCCTCCCCTACAAGCATCCAACTCAGATCCAGATGGAAGAATGCAGAGGACACCAAGTTCTATAGGTACAGATTTGACTCTGGCCTTTCCGATCCTGAAAAATACAGTTATTGAAGTAGGTGGAGGTGGTTGAACATCGTTTCCACCATAAATAGAAATATTGAAGGTACTAGCTGGCTGTCCGAGTTAGCATCCAATAGAAAGATGCATGCTCAGTCTGACAGTACAGGTTCCGACGAAAAGGGTGACAGACTTCCACCGACTGCATGGGTAGTCTCACCAATGTCTACAAGTGTAGTCTACTAGAGGATCATGTGCACGATCATCCCAACAGGGACATTCACCGACTCCAGGCCTTGACTGCATAAATGATTTATTCTGAGTATATGTAGGCATTTTTTCCATTTTGTTAGTGTCGATGGTAGAGTAAAGCTTCTGAATTGTAAAAGTTTTAATGAACTCTCTGGTTATCTGGTTATGTATATGCATTTGAGACTTCTTGTTTAATGACAGTCATTTTTCTTACTCCCTCTTGTTTCCCTCTGATGTTGAAAGAGTTCATAATTGACTGATTCATCTGAATTATTGTGAATGCATTATGATGAAAGTTTGATTATAGTCTTGTTATAATTCCTTTCAGTTCTTTGAGATTTGAATTCGAGAAGTTATTGCATTTAAATTGTCCCCCCTTGGGATACTGAAAGACCTTATGTGCTCGACAGACCTATACATTTTCTCATCGAAGTCTTCCTCCTACTTACCCTTACTACAACTTGTTATCTAAAGTTAGACTAATACCTCACCTGCTCATGCATACCAGTCCAGTTTTATGATTTGAGACAATATTTTCCTGAGACTATGCCCATTTGACCTTTTTATAACCTACTTGTGACATAAAACTATGATGGGTATTGGGCTTTCCTTTCCCACAATCTGAAGGGTGAATTTCGGTGCTAACATTTATGGCACCATTGTCGGGGACGAAATTGAAGATTTTCCCTGGGATTGAACGACAAAGCTTACTAGTTATGAAGGTGCATCAGAACTTAGTGCATAAAAGATTGAAACTGTGCACCTGGTGACCCCATTGATGTGTATCCACTGGCGACTCCATTGTTTCAGCTATGGCTTCTAGAGGCAGACACACGAGGTCTACCCCACAACTGCCTCTAGCAACACCTGAAGTTGACCCAGAGAAAATTATTAGAAAGGGAAAGGCCTTCCAAGAAAGTACTTCTACTATTGAACCAGGTATTTCTGATGTTTTTCATTATCTTATTGTAAGAACTCCAATATTTGCATCTCATTCTATTGTTATACCTTCTGTTGGAGTTTCTCGAACTTTAAATTTTGGGAGTGTTCCTATTGAGTTTTCTCCTCCTGGTTTTGGATTGGAGGGAGAAAGCCTTGTCACTCCTATTTCCTCTAAAGTAGTGCCTTGGTATATATCCCATACCTCAGAATATTTTCCCACTCCAAGTTTTACCACCCCTCCTCCTATCATTATTTCTACTACAGAAAGAGAAATCTCTATTCCCTCTAGCCCTGTAGCCTTTTCTCCAAATTGTTTGTTGTTCCCTTTTCCTCAAGGAGGCTCATTTCTAGTTTCTCCTGCTTAAAATCCATCCCCTCCTAATTATCCTCCACCTATCATCACTATGACAGGAGATAAACCTCCCAGAAATAGAATGGATGCTATAGTAGCTTCCAGATATGCCCCTCTCATTTTACCTCAACCTCTTAATGCCCTTCCAGCCGATGGATATCTTAAGAAACTTCCTAAGTTCATTGGGGAGGGAGATATCACTGCAGAAGAGAACCTTGCAACCTTCTATAGTTATGCTGACAACTATGTCATAGTAGATGAAGACGTATGGATGAGGATTTTTTTCCACAGTCTTGATGGAGAAGCTAGAAAGTGGTTCAGATCCCTGAATCTTGGTTCCATTGATGGGATTAAGGCCTTAGATGATATCTTCTTGAGACAATGGGGGAATAAAAAAAACTTCATGTATTGTATCACTGAGTTCGGGTCCCTAAAGAGAAAAGCAGGAGAGTCTGTCTTTAACTTCTCCAAAAGATTCAACAAGATGTATAATAAAATCCCTACTGAGATAAAGCCTACAGAGGCCTCTACCAAAATTACCTATGCCAGTGCTTTTGACCCTGACTTATGCCTCCTGTTAAGAGAGAGAAGAGCTACTTCCTTGGCTCACATGCAATATGTAGCCATGGAAGTAGAGTCTAACATATTGGCAGTTGACTGACTTAGGAATACAATTGATAGAGATAGAGAAAGGAGAAGATATGAAGCCTCAACCTCTAGTTCCTCTTCCCCCCCCCCCCAACTCAAATGGAAGAAGTAACCAAGTTATTAAAATCACTTTCAGCCAGGATGGAAAGGTTGGAATTAGAAGGGAAGAAAACATACAAAAATGCTTAAAATATTGATAACAGAGGCAACTTCAGGAGGCTGAATAACAATGCTCCTTAGATCATGCCAAGGGAAAAAAGGGACAGAGATAGAAATGAATAGAAAATTCAAACCCCTCTCCAAAAAAACTTTGTTACTGAGGAGGAGAGGAAGGAAGAAGAGATTGAGATTGATCCAGAAATCCATTGTGTTGGAGACACCTCCCTATTTCCTCATCTAACTCAGTATGCATATGAGGAATCCCTAATGAACAGTCAAATAAATGAGTTGAGTAAAGGAGAAAAGGCCAATAATATCCCAAGTAAATAGAAACTCAGGTCTAAGAAGAAAGAAGGGAAGTATGACATCCCTGATCCAACTCCCAGAGCGGAGAAGCCTTCTAAAGATGTAGTAAACACCAGCAAAGAAAAGAAATCTCAGAATTCCCCACCAATAGCCAAAGAATCTTGAAATTCAAGATATCAGAATCCTTATCGCCCTTTCAGAGCTAGTTAAGAATGAAGACTTCAAAAGGTCCCTCTCTAAGCTGTTGCAGCCTGAGCCACCTTGTCATTCCACAGACTAAGTGAATATCCAAGATGAAAATCCCACAATAATTTTAGGTCTTATGGTAGAAGACAAAGATGATTCATCCCCTCCCTTTTACACATCCCTGAACATACATGATAAGGTGTTTCATAAATTCTTGATGGATTTTGGGGTGTCTCATAATCTCATGCCCATGACTATCATGGAATAACTCATATTAGAAATCACAAAAGCTTATCATGAGTTGTATTCTTTTGATTCGAGGGGGGTGTAGTGTCTTGGGGTCAAAAAGGATCTAGTGCTGATGTTGTTCCAGCTACCCATGAAAAGTGTGGTCATGGATATTGTGGTGGTTGGAATTCCTCCGAAGTTTGGCATGTTGTGGTCAAGATCTTGGATAAAAATACTTGGGGGAACCTTGCATATAAACCTCACATATGCTACCATTCTAGTGTTTGGAGGGGAGCATAAGAAACTGTAAAAAGAAGCTCAGTTGGCCTACATTATCAGTGATGAAGAAAACCACACCAATCACCCTATATTTTCCCTGGATACTGATTTAGGATCCATATTATTGCAGCTCACCGATGCCCCAAAACCCCCTCTTGAGATCAGAAATTCCAGTACTCTGAGTGAAGATTCTCCTCCAATTACCTCTATGTGGAAAATGTTTTTCGATGGAGCCTCTTCTAGGGAAGGTGTTGGTGTTGGAGTGGTTTTTGTGTCACCTTTTCATGAAACCATATCCCTGTAATACAAGTTAGAGTTTGAAACTACCAATAATGTGGAAGAATATGAAGCTCTTGTTTTAGGTTTGAGGGTTGCAAAAGATATGGGAATTGAAGAGATAACAGTGTTTGGGGATGCTGAGTTAATTGTCTGGCAGATCATAAATTCTTATCAGGCCAAACACCCTTGGCACAACAGTTATAGAAATGAAGTGTGGGATATGGTTGACAACGTTTTATTTTCTTTCAACATTTCATTTGTTCCCATAGAAGAAAATGTCATGGCCGATTCTCTAGCTGTCTCTGCAAGCCAGTTCAAGATCCCACTGCCTCCTAAGCTCAGGTATGATATTGATGTTAGATATAGGACCTCTGTACCTAATAATATCAAGCATTGGAAGTTTTTTGAACATTATCTTGAAATCAGAAGGATTCTTGAGTCAGTTGATGAGTTCTCTGCATTACAAATTGGTCAGGATCATACTTTCGAGGGTGACCCTTCCCCTAAAGTATTTTTGAATAAGATTGATAATCACCATATTGTTCAACTTCCTAGCAATCACATTCCAAAGGTATTATTTCCTTTGGAAATATTGTTCAATGGGAACAATTTGGTAGTAAATCTTAAAGGCCCAACTGAGGATGTCAATGTAGATAAGTGCAACATTGGTATAGAGGAGGATCCAAAGTTTGTTAGATTATCAACTAGCATGTCAAGAGAGCAGAGGATCGAGTATACTGAGTTATTAAAGGAATTTGCTGATGTGTTTGCCTGGACCTATGAAGACCGCAGTACATATGACACCAATGTTATTGAGCATAATATCCCATTGAGGGAGGAAGCCAAACCATTTAGGCAGAAATTAAGACAAATAAATCCTATGTTGTTGCCTATTATGGAGAAGGAGGTAAAACATATGTTGGACACCCAAATCATTGTCCCATTGAGATACTCTGAGTGGGTGGAAAACCTGGTCCCAGTAAAAAATAAAAGTGGAGAAATCAGACTGTGTGTCGATTTCAGGAATCTGAACAGAAGCTCTAAGAAGGAAAATTACCCACTGCCAAAGATGGAACACATATTGCATAGGGTGACATGAGCATCCATGATTTATACGATTGATGGATTTTATGGCTCCAATAAGATCTATGTCTTTCCTAAAGACAGAGAAAAGACAACGTTCACCACTCCTCGGGGCACATTCATGTATGCCAAAATTCCCTTTGGGTTGATGAACGCAGGAGGAACCTTCCAACGAGCCATGGAAATCGTCTTCATTGGAGAAAAGGATAAAAAATTTGGTCATCTATCTGGATGACATAACACTCTTCTCCATGTCTAATGAAGAACATTTCCGTCATCTAAGAAAAGTCTTCCTAAAATGCAGAAGGTTTGGTCTCTCCTTAAATCCCAAGAAATCATTGTTTGCCATGAATGAGGGAAAAATATTGGGGAATATGGTATTTGCTGAGGGAGTAAGAATTGATCCCAGTAGGGTGGAAGCAATCTAAACCTTGTCACTCCCGAGATCCAAGAAAGAGATCTAGTCTTTCTTGGGGAAAGTTAATTTTCTGAAAAGGTTTGTTTCCATTTTTTCTGAATTGGTGAATCATATCACAACCATGCTCAGGAAGGGAAACAAAGTAAAATGGAATGATGAGCCCAAAGAATCCTTCAACCGAATTAAAAAAAATTGACTAAAGAACCTATGCTAATCAGCCTTGATTATTCCAAGTATTTTTTTGATTTTTTCCTTTGCTTCATTCGATACAGTGGCAGTTGTTTTATTGCAGAAGAATCATGAAGGGTTGGAGAAACCTATTTCCTTTTTCAGTAGAGCATTGAGAGATGCAGAGATCAGATATATCATCATGGAGAAGTAGGCCTATGCCTTGGTGAAATATCTCAAAGCTTTTAGAGTCTATGTTCTGCATTCAAAGGTCATTGCATATGTCCCTTCAGCTTCTGTAGAGGACATTCTCATTCATCCTGACATAGATGGGAAAAGGAGGAAGTGGAATGCCAAAATCCTCGAATTTGATCTGGAAATAAAACCCACCAAACTGATTAAAGGCCAAGTTTTGGCCTAGTTGCTGGCTCAATCTAATTGTATATCTCTGGGGGTTAAATTTATCAACTCTTGTCTAGGAAATCAACATTCTGAGTTGTCCGACATAAGTTCTCAGGACAACCCTCCATTAGCAGAATGCACTTGGTATAAATATACTATATATTTTGTGCAAGAGTGAAGGCCCCTTAACGGTATGGGAAAGAATAAGGCAAGAGATTTAAATATCAAAGAAATTAAATATTTCCTTATTGACTAGGTTCTGTATTGTAAGGATCCCTTAGGAGTTCTCTTAAGATGTCTGGACCTATGGGAGGCCCAAAAGATTATATTTGAGTTCCATGACAGCCTATGTGGGGGGCATCATTTCTGGAAAACCACAGCCTACAAAATACTCAGGGATGGGTATTACCAGCTTACCTTGTTCATTGATGTTTGTGCGAAAGTCAGGGCTTGTATCAAATGTCAGAAATTCTATGGAAAGAAACAACTCAAGTCTCTGCCATTGAAGCATGTACTAGCTTCAGGTCCCTTCCAATAGTGGGGTATGTATTTTATTAGAGAGATTCATCCTCCTTCAAGTGGTCATCAAAGGTGGATCCTAACTGCAACAGATTATTTCACAAAGTGGATAGAAGCTATCCCCACAAGGAATTCTTCTCACAAAGTCATCATTGGATTTCTTGAAGATATCATGGCAAGGTTTGGTTTTCCAAACAAAATCATCATTGATAACACCACATCCTTCAAGGCCGAACCATTGGTCAAGTTTTGTGATCAGTTCATAATTTCATTAATCCACTCTACCCCCTACTACCCCCAAGGCAATGGATTGGCAGAGTTCGCTAACAAGAGCCTTATAAAGATTATCAAAATACTGCTAGAGGAAAATAATAAGGCCTGGGATTCAAATCTCAAATTTGATCTATGGTTTGATCGAGTCACAACAAAGAGGTCCCTGGGCATCTCTCCTTTCCAACTTGTATATGGGACTGAAGCTATTTTTCTTTCTCAACTTGCCCTTCCTCTAGCGAGGTTCTTTCAGGATTATCAAGGAGAGCCTGATGATATGATCAGAAGAATTCATCAACTGGTATAATTCCAACAGACTAGAGAGTAGGTGATGGGAAGAGCGCATGACCGTCAACAAAATATCAAGCAGGCCTTCGATAGGAAGAGCAGAAAGGAGGATTTCCAACTGGGAGATATGGTACTTAAATGGGATGCACCTAGACAAGACAAGGGAAAGGATGGGAAATTTGAATCCCTCTGGATTGGGCCCTTCAACATTTCTGAGGTATTTCCAGATAATAGTTACAAAATACATAATCTAGAGGGTATTGAAGTTTTTGGTGGCCCTTTAAATGGGGATTTTCTAAAGAAGTTATTTATCTGAGCCATAAGGGGCTCCCATGTTTTTGTAAATATTGTTTTTCTTTTTTATTTAGTTTTTTAGGTAACTCCATAACCCAACAGTAAGGCACTAAAACTGTAGAAGAGTCCTTGGCATCTCTCAGGGAGAAATCCATCCCCCATGGAGCTTAATGTTATCACATTTATTTATAAAGGGAGGTGCTTCCTTAAGAAGTTGGCATTTTGGTAAAAAGAGGCAAGAAATTGGCTAAAAAGCCACTTATATTAAGTTTTGTGTGCGCAGGCGCGTCACGCTAATCACCACGTGGATCTGGGTGGCCGAGATCTGCACGCTTGGATCTATG
>ML779072.1:958045-975452 GCA_009831015.1 Picea engelmannii | reverse complement strand
TACCACTTACCACTCCCTCTTATCGCTCCATCCTCCCACTGCCATATGTCCCCCACTCCATCTCTCTCCTCTGCCTATCACATCTCCCGCTCCCCCTCATCCTTTCATTGCAGCACACCCATCCTCCACTCACATCCACATCATATCTCTCTTCACTTTTTCCTACCATATCCTGCCATGTCTTCTCCCCTTGCACTCCATCTCACCTCCATCTAGGCATGTTGTTCGCACTGCCCTTACCACCGCAACCTTCCCTCTTCCTCCTCCTCACCTTCCCATGCCATATCACCCCTTCCCCATCATACGTTATCTCTCACTTGTTGGCCCTTATGCCTTTCCGGTCACCATTCTACAATAGTTCCTTCCACGTGGCCGCTGAGCATGTGTCATAGCCTACTGAGATTGTGTTAATCATCCCATCAGTGCCTCCTCCTCATCATCCTTCATCCGCATGTCCAGCCTCCCCTACTAGAATCCAACTCAGATCTAGATGGCAGAATGCAGAGGCTGCCAAGTTCTATAGGTACAAATTTGACTCAGGCCTTCCCGATCCTGAGAAAGACAGCTATTGAAGCAGGTGGAGGTGGTTGGAAATTGTTTCTACCATAAATAAAAAGCTCGAAGTTACTAGTAGGCTGTCCGAGTTAACGTCCAATAGGAAGCTACATTCCCAGTCTGACAATACAAGTTTAGACGAAAAGGGTGACAGACTGCCACCGACTGCATGGGTAGTCTGACTAATGTCTACAAGTGCAGTCTACTAGAGGATCGAATGCACAATCATCCTGATAGAGACATTCATCGAATCCATGCCTTGACTGTAGTAATGAGTTATTATGAGTATATGTAGGCATTTTTTCCATTTTGTTAGTGTCGATGGTAGAGAAAATCTCCCGAATTGTAAAAGTTTTAATGAACTCTCTTGTTATCTAGTTATGTATATGAATTTGAGACTTCTTGTTTAATGACAATCAGTTTTCTTACTCCCTCTTGTTTCCCTCTGATGCTGAAAGAGTTCATGATTGACTGATTCATATAAATTATTGTGACTTCATTACGATGAAATTTTTATTATAGTGCTGTTATAATTCCTTTCAGTTCTTTGAGATTTGAATTCAAAAAGTTCTTGCATTTAAATTGTCCCCCCTTGGGCTGCTGAAAGACCTGATGTTCTCGAAATACCTATACATTTTCTCACCGAGTTATTCCTCCTACTCACCCTTACTACAACTTATTGTCTGAAGTTAGACTAAGACCTCACCTTCTCGTGCATACCAGTCCAGTTTTCTAAGTTGAGACGATATTTTTCTGAGACTATGCCCATTTGACCTTTTTGTAACCTACCTATGACATAAAACTCTGATGGGTATCGGGCTTGCCTTTCCTGTAATCTAAAGGGAGACTTCCAGTGCTGACAAGACCCACAATAACATGAGATTTTTTTGAAGTCAAATTCTATGGGGTTAATGAAAACAGAGAGAAATGATGGTTCTCTCTATACTGTCCAAGACTCTGCATTGTAAAGGTAATGAGAGTCAAGATATTGTCACCCTTCTGGAAACTATGTCGATGTCAACAGAAAGGGAGATGTGACTCCAAGAAGAAAAAGGGATTCATAAAATCTACTGAATGAGATCAAGAAATGATAAGGAACATGGATGAAGTCAATATGCAGTGAGACTCAAGACTTCCCTTGGTTAGGGATATATGTAAAATATTAGTGGAAGAAACCGAGAAACTGGACCTAGTGTTAGGGGGACAACCAGACGTGGGTTAAATTGTGCCAGAGGCATGAAAAAGTGGAAAAAATCAGAGATCAAAGGGACATGGACTATGGGATACTCAGGGTTTATAGATGATGTCAACAAAAGTAGAAGGTAATGAATGCCCCAACCAAGGGCGACATGGGTTTCTTTGCCGAAAAAAAGAAGGTTGTCAAGGGCGACAAAAAAACTATGTAAATTGTGGAAACAAAAGGCGTTTTACAATGACCAAATGAATAAAGAATAATTTGGGTTGAGTGTACAAATATAGAAATGGGTGCCCCAGTGCCAGATGGCTTGGCCTGTGAGGGTGCAAGTTGCGTGGAGAACTGGTGGAGGGTGGGGGCCCCATGGGTGGGTTTTTGTATGAGGTAAATGAATGGAGGGAAATTTGCATATGGGAAAACTGATTATGGAGGAAATGGAGGGTTAATGATACTGCGGGAGTGCAGTCAAACGAGAACCATGAGGAGATATCCTGGGAGTCCATTTTGGAAAGCTAGCATAATGAAGAGAATAAGTATGCGGTTGATTCTTGAACATGTGTAAGACTATTGAGACTCCCATCCCTAGGGGTGAAAGAAGCATGAGTTTCAAAGTGCCAAGGGGACTGTGAATGGGAAAACTCATGCAGGGGGGAGTGCTACCAGGTGATAGTACTGAAATGAAATGGAGGTGATATTATTGTAGAGCCAGAGGTGAGGATCCTACAGGAAAATGTCAGAGGGTGTGACTGGGACATGCAATTGATATTCAAAGGGAATGATTACATGCCAGTGTCAATCATATACCTCAAGGGGCTACGCTAGGTTGTGATGACTAAGTACATGCACACATGAAAACCAAATACCTGACATGAACAATATTTGAAGATAAAGAACATATAAAAACTATTTGATAATTTTGAACATGAGCATGCGTACCAAGATGTGATGTGAGAAAAATGTTCCTCCGGGGCTGAGGATGGAGGGTGACCCGGGGAATGTGACTGTGTAGGTGGCAGGATCTTGATCCTGTGTCTGAAGATGGATCGGAAAATGGATGCTCTGAGCTCCTGTAATTGAGCATGAAAGTTTGGAAAAATGGACTATATATAGTTGTGGGGCCCACAATGCCACCTCATTTGTACCTGCTTCCAGAGTGAGTTGAAAAGAGGTTTTTAGAGGAGATTTGGAGATTACAAGAGTTTGAGCCAGTCGATCTAATATTTGCGAGAGCCAGGTTAGTGGTCTCATCCTCCTGCATAGTAGAGAGGTTTTATTTTCTAGGCAAGGTCATACAAATGGTCGTACTAGGGGTTTTTGTAGGAGCGGGCCCCCAAATGTTTGGGCGATCGAAAGATACCCGCGTTGAGGTCAACGACTGTTTTAAAGACAGTCGTGCATGGGGGAACATGGGTGAGGAAAATAGTTGTGCATTTAATGCACACATGTTCGAACTACAACTATGCACTGTGCGCAGCTGTGTAGCGAACATGTGTGCATGAATGTGCACATGTGGGTGTGATAGATGCGCATTGATGTGAATCTGTTTCTTTTATAGCTAGACATTGATGTTCAATTGTGTGAGAAATAGGCAGGCATGTGGGGGGTGACAACTGCGCACTTGAGGCAAAGCTGGGGGGTTTTGGAAAAACTTGTATTTTTTCAATTTTTTTTGTTTGTTTGTTTATGAATGATGATGTTGATCAAGTGTTGTTTGTGTGAATGAATCTTATCAGTTCAAGATGCCAATCCACTGGAGGGAGAGGGACTAGGAGTGCCTTAGGGAGGCATCGAGAGATGAGTTGGGCATTTATGGACTGGGAGTGACTTAGGGAGGCGTCGAGAGATGAGTTGGCCTGTGGCTACTAAAGTTCTTCAACTTCCCACTGATATGGGCACATGAGTACCCATTGCAGTATCTGATTTATATGTGGAGCACTGAGATACAATGCTTCGTTGTGTGGGGGGAGTAGTTGACATTCTCTGTGATGGAGGATGTATATTTCTTGACTGCGCTCCCTTTTCGGGGGATGGACCTACATGTTGATCCCTAGTTTCTAGGGGATGTACACTTAGCAGACTTGGTGCGAAGATACTGTTTGATGCCAAAATTTATGTTAGGTTTAGTCATTCGGATTGAGGCGATGGATGCACTCATGCATTGTTGCATCACAATGATGATTGTGAGGATCTACAGATCCTTAGTGACTCAGCGGATCAGTGGTGGTATGTTGAGGATTATGCAGAGAGCATTGGGTGGAGATAGTTTTTCTTGGGGCTTGATGTTGCACTCCAAGATGATGGGGCAGCTTAGCCGGTGTCGGGTTGCCGAATCTCGTGAGTTTTCCTTTATGTCGATCTTGGTGGCATGGTTTTTGGAGAGGGTTCCCATGTTGATCCCTAGAGTGTTGTTGCCAATGGCTGATGCATGGGAGCCACGACTGATGTGTTGGGCATCGATTTTGGTACGGCATGGAGGTGGGGAGGGTGGCCATTATTTTACGGCCAATATGGTGCATGTGTGGCACCATATGCCTTAGATCATACTGCAGTTCCCATATGCTGGGATGGAATTCCAACAGGACCCAGATATAGTTTTATCTCCTAGAGAGGATTGTGACCATAGAGGTATGTTTATGGACTTTATGTTTTGTGATTTTGATAGTATAGCATATGTTTTATGTATGGATGGGTGTTGATGCTATCGTTTGTTTGTTGCGTGTCGATATGTGGGGCTCCGAGGATGAGAGGTGGAGTTGGTTAGAGAAATGGCTCATCAGGGGCCGGTGAGACCGTCACGGGGAGGGCCATGGGTGGGAGAGAGACGTAGAAAGGATGAGGTTGGTGTGAGGCTAGCTGATGATGTAAGAGATGGAAAGAGACATAGATTTGATGACCCCGATGTAGGGCCATCACATGCACTCGAGGGAGAGGTTGGCATGGATTTAGAGGATTTCTGCCGTAGGTTGGAGGTGGCATTACAGCTCGTGCCCAAGGGTATGTGGTCCCACATATAGGATGAGAGAATCTTGGAGTAGTGTGCGGGTGGCCCTACCGAGTTGCGGACTTTGATCTGCAGAGAAGCTGTAGCGGGGGCAACGATGACTGGATGATTTCCCCCTAGACCAGGAGGACCCCCAGCTGGGGGCACACCTCCTATAGATAGAGGACCTAGTGGTGGTTCTTTGGAGGCACCATGAGTGCTATGTTGTACTATTTTTGTATTTATATAGGCTTGCGAGCCCATTTTTTATAGGGTAGTGTGAAACCTATTTTGTACCTATAGAGATGAGGGTGCTCACCTGCCTACGGGATATGTACATGTTGTACTTTTAAAAAAAAAATTGATGATACATTGATCTTCATATATATATATGGATATACATGTTTATGATCTCTGTGATGTTCACATGTGATGATATTTTTGTGATTCTTTTTATAATGCTTGATCTACATGCTATGACAAACTTTTGATGATTTATGTATGTGTGATGATGTCTTGATGTGATATATGCCAATCTAACACTAGGTTAGCCATATTATCTTCTATTTGATTGAATTGTCATGCAATATGTGTAAATGTTATTGAATCAAAATGTCCATATAAGAGTCTAACGTGAAGGTATTTGCGGAAGATGCAAGGATCACAGGCAAGGCACACATTGTTGAGTTGTAGGAAAACAAGTTGGGAATCATGTAGGATGCTAAGGTGATGAATTTGGTGGTGACTAGACTCGATGAGGAGGCCAATGATGGTGTTGTATTTTTCTGGAGTGGATTAGTACATGTGAGGGGGTGTAGAGGGCCCAAGCGGCTGAAGCGAGATTCTGAGTCCAATGGCTAGCTCCGTCATCGTAACCGATGTGGTATGCCAATGGATGAGACATATGTCAATAACATGAATGGTATATCAAACATAAGGAAATGAGTGAAAAAAAGAAGACTAAAATTTCTACAAATGTGTACCAAAAAGAAAAATCCTAGTGTAGAATAACTACGCTCAGGCGTAAAATTTCTTTAATTGCAACCCATTTACGAGTTCTTTGAGAGGATAGCCTTCTAGAGAGGCTAGGATGTATGTGCCTTTAGTGAGGCAGTGTTGGATGACATAGGTTCCATTCCATAATGCCTCAAATTTCCCCTGACTGAGGGTATCATGTGAGATATCGTAGGGTGGGACGAGGTCTATTTTTTTTAATGAACAAAGGTTGACATGGTGGTCAAAGGAGGCCTTCGACCATTTTTTAGCTGCCTCATTGTTCTGTAATGAATATCGATGGTCTTCATCCAATGATTCTAAGTTCATCATACACTACTCCATTGGAGCAGTGTCAAGTAATATCTCAATAGCGGTGTGTAATGTGGGAATTTCGCATTCAATGGGGAGAGTGGTTTCAACCCCATGGACGAGATGAAATGGTGTAAAACTAGTGGCAGTTTTAACTATCGTGCGATAATCCCATAGTGCTTAAAACAATATATGATGCCAATTGGTCATATGTTTGTTAATAGTGCGCTGCAACATGCTTTTGAGGACTTTGTTAACAACCTCGACCTGTCCATTGGACTGAGGGTAGTATGGGGAGGAAACATCGTGGGAGAAGCCTAACCTTGAGGAGAGTTTGACAAAGATATCATTCTCAAAGTGTTTACCATGATCAAAGACTATCAATAGTGGGACTCTGAAGCGGGTAATGATGTGGTTGAAGAAAAAATGTGTTGCGGTGTCAGCGGTGTTGTTGAAGGTAGGCATGGCTTCGACCCATTTGGTAAAGTAATATAATGCCACGATGATGTACTTGTGTCCATTTCTATATGGAGGGTTTCAAGTCATGAAGTCGATGACCCATTTTCAAAAGGGGTCGACAGTGATGAATCGATGTAGAAGAGTGGGTAGAACTTGTTCTTTGTTTGCGTAAAGATGGAATTTTCCACATCACTTTACAACGTGGATGTAGTCATGAAACAATGTGAGACAGAAGTAGCCTACTTGAATGATTTTCTGGGTGGTGGAAATCCCTGAGAGGTGGTCAACACAGGCGCCTCTATGGAAATCATTCAAGAATTTTTTGTCTTCATTGATGGTCAAACATTGACGAAGTATGGTGTCAACCCCACGTCGTTATAAGGAGATGTCGAGGGGCTCGATGGAAAATGCACCGAAAATCATCTTGGGAGAGGTGAGATCCAAACTTCTATGTCTGAAGGTATATGAGAAGGTCTCCATACCAGGGGTCATCTGAGGGGATGTAGAATAGGTGTTCGTCGGGAAAATATGAGTTGACGAGTGAACTAGTAGTGTTTGAGGGAAATGTCATGATGAGTTCGGCGAGAACGAGTGCTTTATTTCTTTTGGGAGTTGAAAAATCTAGTTCATATTCCTAAAGGATGATGATCCATTGGGAAAATACCATTAATTTGTCATCGACTAAGAAAGTACTGCATGGGGTTGGAATCTGCCATGACTTTGGTAGTGCGAAGCAAGATATAATGACACAGTTTCTAGACTGGGAGGCCAATTACGAGGGCGAGTTTCTCTTCATGATTGTACTTAAGGGCTGGCCCTGAAAGGTTTTTACTAATGTAGTAAATAACATGCTCATGACCATCATCCCCTAGTTGGATGAGAACTCTTGCTACTAAGACGGTTGAGGCTGACAAGTAGAGGATGTAGTCGCAATCATAGTTGGGTGGACTAATCAAAGGGGCATTGGAGAGAGGCACTTTTAAATCATCAAATGTGGTTTGGGCATGTTCATCCCATCAAAATGGGATATCATGACATAATAGGCGAAGGAAACCATGTGTGCAAGTGGCATAATTTGGGACAAAGCGTCGTAAAAAGTTGGCTTTTTCTTGTAGGCTCTACAGTTGGCGTAAACTCCATGGTGGTGGAATTTATGTGATGTCTTGGACATTGAGGGGATCCATAGTGATGCCGTGTTGGGAGACGATGAACCCAAGGAGGCATTCGTTGGTGACGCAAAATACACACTTGAGGGGGTTCAAGTGGATATTATACTAGTGACACCATTGAAAGACAACTCGTAAGTCATCTAGATGTTGAGTTTGTTTCTTGGATCGAACGGTGAGGTTGTCCAAGTAAGCGAGAATGATGGGAGCGAGATCATGGAAAACATAATTCATGGCTCATTGGAATGTCTCACCTGCATTTTTTAGTTTGAAAGGCATGAAATGACAAACAAAAGTACCCCATGGGGTAGTGAATGCGGTATTATACTGATATGCTAGATGGATCTAGATTTGGTTGTAGCCAGAGAACCCATCCATGAAGGATAAGGCCTCATGGTTGGCACAGTCATCGATAATTTGGTCGATGAAAGGTGTTGGGAAGTTTCCTTTGGGACAAGCATGATTAAGATCATGAAAGTTAGTGCAGACACAAATAATGCCCTATTTTTTGTTGACAGGGATAGGCTTGGAGACCCATGAAGTGTATGTGATGGGGTATATGAACCCTGCAACATGTAGTTTGTCAATTTAATATTTGATAGCCTCTTCTTTGGATGGGTGTAGTGGGCGTTTCTTTTGATGTACAAGGGTGACATCTGGACATGTGTCGATGCGATGTTGGATGATAGAAGGATCGAGGATGGGCATCTTTGTATATGACTAGGAAAAAATATCCCAGTATTCCTGAAAGAGAGCTTTGTAAGTTGTGAGTTCCTGAGGGGAGAATGCGGTGCCAATGGTGATTTCTTATGTGATTCCTGGTTTGACAGAAATGTTAATTTTGATAGTGGGGGAAATATTGGCCATGTTCTCTTCTTCAAAATAATGGGATAGGGTTGTTGAACCAATATATGTGCCTGGATGGAATACAATCCTTAGTTTTGATTGAACATATGGAGGCTTGGCTAGGAGGCTCAAAGGATTCCTATGAGAGAAAGAAAGCTCTGTGATGAAGGGAATTCCATGGGAAATTAGGTGTAGTTAGTTCCTCTAGGATATCTTCGTCGTAGTGGAAAATGAGAGAATATAGGGGATCCGAGGAAGTAACATTGGTGACTGTCACCGTGTGATTGTCTTCATGTGGTGAAGATGTAGAGGGGGTATCGAAACTATGGTGCGATGGTGTGCTTGATATAAACCAAATGTCGAGACACTATGGGTTGTATATTGTGGTTGGGGGTAAAAGTTCCTGAGGGAAATGAACCAGAGAATTGGGAGGATTTGGGGAAAAATCCTCAAACAATCCATCCAGGAACCATGAAGGAGTGGGAATTGACTCAGGTTTAGGGGAGATGATGTCAACAGTATATGGAGAAGGAATAGGGGGAATCACTTGTATCAAAGAAGGTGAGGGGATTGGTTGATATTGAATAAGGGTCATTTGATGATGCCTGTATTCAATGATAAAAGGACATCAATACATGAAATGATCAAGTGAGTCACAAAGAGAGAAAGGGCACATCATTCATTCATTAACTGAGGTCATGACATATTGGATGTCAGTGATGTGGGTACTCGATGTCATGGGTGGAGGGGGGTCTTGCTAAAATATTTGGCATATTTTCGTGAGCCCCTGTCGAAATTGAGGTAGTACAGGGAAATGATGAGTGTAGTGGCCATACTCTGAACAAATGGCACATGTGAATTTGGTTTGCATCCCTTTACTGCTTGTAGTAGGGGATGCGGTGGTAGTACTAGGTGTCCTTGGTGAAACAATGAGTGATGTGGTTTCTCGAGGGAGTTGGATCAAATTGTGTAACTCAGAGAGAGAGGGACAATGACTTGTGGGGTGTCCCTCTTTCTCACAAAGTGCACAAGGAGGTTATACTCGGGGAAGAAGTGGAGAGGTGGGATATTTCTTCTTCCTTTTTCCCCCAGTCATAGTGGTGGTGCTGGCAAGTGGGGGTGAGGGTTGTGCTGTCGGAGTTAGTACTAGAATATGCATTGGGATTCCCTCTGTTTGGGGAGGGAGGGATGGTTGAGGAACCATCATAGGTGGGTGTAGATACCATACCGGAATGGTGAGCAACATGTTGGGAAGGGTATGTGTTGCGGCTACGTGGAAAGCTTGTGCCCCCGGTGGGGGGTAGAAGAAGGGGATTTGAGTAAGGGCTTGGGGGACTGTCTCCCAAACCGGGATTTGACCTTGAGGGAGGGTGAAATTAGGGATAAGTGGTGTTGTAGGGTTCTTAGAGGGATCCTAAGGTAGGATTTCTTCCACCAATGGGACATTAGGGAGTGGAGAAGCCTCCATGGGAGGAATGGTATCGCCATTATCAGTTCAATTGGAAGATATGAAACACACTTGTGCTGAGGGATGTATGAGTGGTATTGTTCCTTGGTATGCCCCCAACAAAGATCAGTCTTTGAAAATTATGGGGCCCATATCCATGAGTGGATATGCATTAGAAATCGTGTGGACAAGAGGGAAGATGTTATCGATGTTGGAGGAGTGGTTAGGCTTGTAATGTGAAACTTGGTCGATGGTGATAATTTTCCCATTGTGGGGGAACATCATTGTTCGAAAAAGAGAAGAGGCCACAACATCCATAGCGTACATGTAGCTACACCCAAACAAGAAGTTGTAATCATGTGGGGCGTTGATAACCTCAATGTTGATGAGGATAGTTTTTCCCCCAAGTTCAATAGGGACATTTTGAAAGAGCCCTTCAGGAGAGGATGGTCGTCCATCATAAGCTCTCAAAGTGATGGTGGATGGTATTAGATCAGGGGAGCCAAGTTTTTTCCATACCATTTCGGACATGATGCATGTGGATGCACCTTCATCAATGATACATCAATGAACTGTGATGTTCTGAACTTTGAATGGTATCTTGAAAGCTACCAAAGTGCAGAGATGAGGTTCTCCACAATATATATCAAATGTGATGAGTCTAGTATCAACAGGGTTGACTGGCCCCAAGGCGGAAAGAAATGATTTCCATTGAGTGGGACAGGTTTCTAGGACCTCCAAGAATGACATGGATGCAGGCGATTGTGCCAAGTCATTGATGAGACTGTAATTGTGTTCTTCCCTAGCCTGAGCGTTGTTGACATTCTGTCGTAATGGGATGCGAGGAATACAAATGGGTGGTTCAGTGTTAGGGCATGGAATCATCAAAGGTTGTTCGGTTGTAACTGGAGATACTTCTAAAGTGATCGGAGTAGATTCAGGGGTGCTCTGTATTGACCACTGCGTGTTTGTAGAATAATTTATTCTTCGCTTGTGAGGAGGATATTATGATACACCAGATTCTCAGGTTTTTGATACTGTCCCATCTATGGTGGGGCAGGATGCATCTCCTGCAGAGTATTCATCACACCTTGGTGTGGAATAGGATTTTGAAACACATTTGGGGGTGGTTTTTGCAAATATTTTTGCCGGGCCTACTGAGGGGTAGATGACCCTAAGGGACATGGCACATTCATGGAATATTTTATCCATTTGAAGTCTACAATTCAGGGGAAAAGGTGAGTATAATTACCATGCTCACCGCAAAGAGCACAAGGGAATTTTTTTCGAGGGTTGTTTTTGTTCCTCCATTGTCGTTTGATGTTATTTCCCCCTTGGGGGTTCTGGTTACCCTGGTTATGTTTTCCCCTAGCACGTTGGTTTCGTTGGGGGTTATTTCCCCCTGGTCCTGGGTTATTATTGTTTCAATTTTTTCCTTTATTTTTGGCATTATTTGACTGATGGGTCGGATTTTCTGTATTCAGCTGTTCAAAATTTTGAAATAGTTGAATGGGATAAGGCTGAACAAAGTAAAACCCAACATGTGGTTTTCCTTGTGGAGGAGCAATGGGCTTTGGAGGACCATGAAATGGGAAATACATATTATTTTTTGGTAATGACCCATAGGGTGCATAGGAAGGCATAACGCTTTCACTGGTTCTTAGGGTGTAAGCTGAGGTAGAGGGGGTACCATAACTTGGTTGAACAGTTGGGCACATCATGGGTTCTGACGTGGGTACACTCATGGGTGGAGGGAGGACAACAGGGTATGGCTGTTGATAAGGGGGAGGAGGGTAATAAGGGGGTCCTCCATATATCGGTGGATATTGGGGTGTACCATACATAGGTTTTGGTTGGATGTATGGATTGTGGTGTGTTGTGGTACCAATCAATCCATCCACTGAGTGAGACATCCTAGGTTTTTCCTGGACGAATGGTACGAGTCTCAGGGAATCAAGTAGTACTGTGTATAAATATCCTGATTGTGCATAAATGAGGTCATATTGTTGATCCTTTTTTATGGCTTCCTCTTCATTTTGGGGGAAGGTGGAGACCACATCTTTGGTAAGGAGAGAGACAAGTGATCTGAGAAACCAATCGAGGCATTGTTATTTGGTGGTTTCTGTTTTTCATAAACTACGTCATCGATGCCATTCGTGAATGTGGTCAATGATATGTGTGATTGAGATTTGTTTAAACTCAGAGGGAATTTCAAGACCATTTTCATGAAGAAATGGTAGTTTAAATAAGGTCAAAAATGTTTTGGCCAAGGATTCAAAAGTTACATGGGACCCTAATTTTTTGTCCACATACCATTTGGTGGATGGACCTGTGAGTGTGCACTGAAATAACCTTAAATGGATGGAATCGTCCATGATGCTATTTGAAGAGAAACATAAGTGGAAGGCCATGATATGGTTGGAAGGATATTCTCCCTCATTTTCTTTAAACTTTGGAATGTTTGAAGGTAGTTTGGTAGGCACTGCAGGCCATGTGGGGTCATGCAATATAGGATCATTCGTGAGCTTACTCAAATCGGGTATGTTGAGGGATTCCAAATATGGCATGTATAGTGGCAGTGGGGGATTAGTTTCAGCCATGGTGTGAGCAGTTTGTGTACCTAACCCTTGAGGGGAGTGAGGTGGGGTTGTACTTCCCTTTTGATAAGAAGTTTCCCCCCCGCTCCCTTGTAAAGGAGAGCTAGTGGATGGTGGGCCTTGGGAATTGGATCCAAGTAAAGTGGAACCAAGTAAATATGATCCAAAAATAGTATCACTCATAGGGGTGTCAGAGGGTTGAGCCGATGCATTGGAAAGACTAGGAATTCCTCCTAGAATAGGAGGGATATTTTGCAATCATCTGGTACGACGGGGATTCTGTGGGTCCCCTATGACTTCCATCTAGCAAAGTGGAATGTGTGAAAAATGGTGATGAGAAAATTAAATGAACAAGAGACTTGTATAATATGGACCTTCATAATATATCTCACAATCACAAGTAATCAAGAGAGAATCATACATAAATTGAAAATAAGCATATATGTGGGTAGGTGGATTTTGTTCGCATGGATGAACAAAGAAAAAAAATGATCGTGTCCTAAACATACTTAACATACTTCCTCTCAAATATAACTAGACCTTCCACTAACACTCAACAGTGGGGTCTAAATCCATCGAAAGAGGAACTGGTAAAGGATGAAACAATCACTTATATTAAGGGGTAGAGGGTTCATATCCCAAAAGAGCTGGTGATATTTCCCAATAGCCACACAAAATCTGATCAAGGTGCAATTGTAGACCATAATTTCCACCTGGGTAGATGTCCTAAAATTTTTCCATTAGGTACCTCGGTCAAAGTGTGACATTTAGATTTTCAGCCTCATAAATGGGTCACGGGCTGGATCGCTTCCAAGGGGTGGGTGCCTCAAGGGGGGACACACAGAACAACCAGACCTCAGCCTTCGACCCTTCATGAGTATCTTCCTGCCTTATGGTGTTAGGAACACTTGACTTGGAGGATTTTAAAGTTCCCTATTTGTCAACTTCTAATGTTTGAAGATGTGAGAACCAGATAATGGGGGGTTATTTGGATGCCTACCCTCGAGATCCTACCTACACTAAAAATTTATTTTGGCACTTCCTGTGGAGGAAAACTTAGTGAGTTTTTAGAAAAAATTTAGATGTGGTTGTTTGAGAGATTGGGGGGTGTGAACCAATCTCGTTTGAATTAAGTGGGTGTGGGTAATTTATTCAAGAAAATAGTGGGATGTTTTGGAATACCTTTGGAGGAAACTTACTTCAACCTCCACAATTCGAGATGAAATTACATGAGTGAAGAGTGAATTTGTGTGTGTGAGAAAGTTAAGAAATGTGCCAAATTTTTAATAAGTTTAGGTGTCACCTTCTAACATGTGGACTTCATGTGGTCCTTACAAGTCTTGATTACCTATCTTAATAGATGCCATTGGTACAACCTTGAGGAATTGTAAATTCCCTAAACAACTAGCATGTTGACATATGGATCCTTACCAATCCTTTAAAATCGCTAATGTTATTTAATCTAAGAAATATTCAAACAACTATCCTAGATTACAAGCATGTGGGCATGTATGGGCCCATTACAATAATATTTAAACTCCCCTAGTGATGTAAACTAAGAAAGTAGCTTCAAAAACTATCCTAATCTTTGCAACATGTGGGCATGTATGGGCCCTTTCAAATTTAATATGTTTGGAAAAGAAACTAAAAGGGGCCCTAGGGGGGATTTTTCCTCTCCTAAAGATTTTGTTTTAAGGGAGATGAAATCTCCCCTCAATTGTTTTTATGATTCTCAATATCTCTCTATGGTGAGAGAGAAGAGAATACTCAATGATTGAAGTTTGATTTATGGTCCCAGTGCAAGTGTTTATATATGTGATAGTAAATGATCTTAACTTAACTTTTACAATAAAAAAAATCCATCCATGTGTAAACTCAAAGAAAAAGAGGAGAAATATGGTTCTTTTTAACCCCCTAAGTGCCTATGTTTTGACTAACCCCTCGTATGGGAAGGGAATATAAGTGTGGTGAATTTGCAAATTGCATAAAAACAGGATTTTGAAGGCTAGGGGCCTTAAAACAATCACAAAAAACTCTTACATTGTTGAAATCTTGGACAGATGCACGGGTCACAGTTTAGACAGAGGCGCATGTGGTGCCCATGCATAGAAAACCAAGGACCTATTGGCACAATGTATGAAAAATGCGTTGATAAACATAGTTTTGTTGGCGCACAATGCTCAGAGGGCACCTCTATGGCTTGGAAAACCTATGAGCATTCTGATACGCATCCGAGAGGAAACTTTTAAGTGGAATTATCCTTTCATAGCTCCAAATTCAACTGTTTGTAGGTAGGGATAGGCCAGTTATGATCCTTGCAAGGAAAATAGGTAAACAATAAGTGCTCAAACAATCCAAATAGGGAGGAATTTGATACCCTATCCCCAGTATGGTCACCAATCTGTTGTGTCCTTTTCATCACTCCAATGAGAAAAAGAAGGGCACTTGGAAATCTAGTTGGGCTACTAGACATGACATAGGTTAGTGTATGAAAAAAATGACTCAATCACATGAAATAAACAAACAACTAAGCTAACAACAACTAAAGAAATAACTAAATAAATGAAACTAAAATACATGAGGAAACTTGAACCAAAAATCAATCAGTTGACCAATAATCATTTTGCCAATGGATAAATTATATTAGTGGGTAAACACCAAAGAGAAAGGAGGACTTGTGGATCCCCTCTTCCTCCTAGGGAGGGATCTTAAGTCCCCTATGTGAGATCTATTCTTAGAAATGAAAAACTAGAAGAGGAAATGGTGAAGAAATCCAAGCTTATTCCCTCAAGAGGTGAGGTGAATAGCTTAATGATATGTTTCTAGTATGCTCCTTGAATAAAAGAGGTTTCTTGTAGGATAATAGAGGCATCATAACAATAGAATGATATTATTGAATTCATAGTGCACCCATGGCCTCTTTTTATAGAAAATATTTGAGGCGTTATCCAACTGGTCTTTAGTGTGAATAAGGGGCCCTTTAGGGAACCCTTACATATTTGACCAGTCCCCCATTCAGATTCAGCTTAGATTTGAGGGTCAAATAAAGTTGGGAGATGGTCCAGAAGTGGGTGAGGGTTCGACAAGAACCATCAATGCACTATTCACAAGTGTGTGCGGATTTTATCATAAACAGTTGTGCATTGGGTGCATGTGTGCTTCTCTGGCATTTTTGACTTGAGCATGTGAGTGCGCTTCCTTTATATTTTGAGTGCATGTAAATTTTTGGACCAGTTGTATAGCTTGTGGATTTTGGAAAATGTATTTTTGGGTTGTAGGTGAACTAATAGATGTTTTGAGATGATGGATTCCTGTAACCATTTGTGGATGGAATTTCAGTGATAACACTAGGGTTTTGGGATATAGGTTTTTGACACCTAGACGTTGGTCATGTAATGTATAAATAAAGGTCTAGAAGACTTGGGACGGGGTTCATTGATACTAGGATTGTTTTTTTTCATATTTAATTATTGTTGTCGAGAGAGATATTGAGTTTGTATTCTGGATCTTCAACTAGGTGTGAAGATCAACCTTGCAGCTGGGTGTGCAGGGAGGGAAGAGAAAGAGAGAAAGAGAGAGAGAGTTGCAACTAAGTGTGCAGATAAAACTGTATGTTTTCATCTAATATATCAAGAAACACAGTTCTGTGGATGTATCACTAGGGAGAGGGTGAACCACGTATATCTTGTTTCTCTATATGGTTGATGTTGTGTTATGTGTTATCTGTCATATTGTTATTGCATTGATTTGTTAGATCAGAGATATACCCGCGTGAAGTGAGCATAATAGAGGTAAAGAGTACCTAGATTTGTTGGCATTGTGTTTTGGATTCACTTTTCATTTCCTCTAGTTGTAGACAACTATGTCTTGCAACCCCCTATTGCTACTTCGGGTGAGACTGCATCTACTTCGCTGGTGTTGCCGAAAGGGCCAGTAGTTAGGGTTTGTTGGTGCACTGTTAGATTTGAACCCTAGTTCTGACCCTATGCCAACAATAACAAAGCAAGTAAATTATTTATTACCTTCCTATTTTCATTTTCATCCAATCATAATTACAATTTATCTTGAAATTGGGCATATTTTTCAATTTTTTCAATTTCACGTAGTGTGCCTGAACAGTTCGACTCACCCTGAAGAAGTTTGTATTGTGTTAAATACATAGCGAGAATTTTTATTAGTGTTTCGATATATGGCTGCTCCAGTTCCTTTCAATCTAGCGCACCAAAAAAAATTACCTAAAAACAAAGCGATACATCTATTGGTGCAGGCCAATTTTGGGAAAAATAGAAGAAGTTTTGAAGGAATTTGTTGATTAAGGTTGGTTGTCATTGATGTCAACCCTTGAACAAAGACCCATAGCACAAAGGTTTGGGTAATGGACCCAATATTATTTGATGTAAATATGAATCGTTATTTTTTTTTCATTGTTGATAAGAAGTAAATATGGATGAACTCCAAAGTGGTCCCCTTATGGTGAAAGCCCTCACGGGAAGATGCTTTGTGGAGTAAGAGAACCCATGCTTAATTGTGGAATAATGAGATGAAGGAAAGTGATTTTGTCAGGGAAAATATCCTATATGGATAGTGCTTGTCATTTCATTTCCGGTGGTATGTGGAACGTCCCATAATTCCTCATGGTTAGAGAGTTATGGCCATGAGAAGTTGGAGACCCTAGGTTTGGGTAATGGAACCAAGTTTGTTTGATGGTTAACAATATGAGTTATGATATATTTTTAGATAATACTATTCTATATGGATATTACATGTCATTCCATTTCTGGTGGTATGTAGAACGTCACATAACTCCTCACGGTTTGAGAGTTATGGCCTTACGAAGTTGGAGGACCCTCATATGTC
>ML779072.1:915409-957826 GCA_009831015.1 Picea engelmannii | reverse complement strand
TATTTCAATAATAAATTTAATGGAGAAATTAGAAGTGGACCCAACCCTAAAATAAGGAAAGTGGGCCAAGTGACCTAGAAGATGTTTTCAAGGAAGCTACTTGGAGAGTATAAATAAGAGGCAAGGCTCTCTAATTTGAATCAAACTTGAGAATATTTAATATCTATATTTTTCTGAGGTAAAAAATGATATATAAACTGGAATTCTGAGTGAAAGTGAAGAAAAGAAGGCCGAAATGCAAGGAAGGATAAATTCTTTTGATGGTGCTTTCTAAGGTATGTTATTTTCAGTTCATCTCACCATTTTCGCTATAATTTTTTTTATATAATGATTCATACCATTAAATTTCTATGAAAGTGATGAAACATATCCAAGTAGCTTTGAAAAAAAATTCAGCTTGCGGGTCATTGTATTTTTGGAGTTACACTCTGTGGGAAATAGGGTTTGTGGCCAGTCCTAAAACTAGTCAAAATCAGGTGTTTCGGGTAAAAACGTCATAAATTATTCATAACAGATCCAAATTAAGTGCGACCAAATGTTTTTGTTAGGTTAAATTATTTAGTATTCTTTTTAACAGTTTCATATCATTTTATCAAATATTTTTTGTGGGGCACGCTCTACAAGGTCGCTCTCTAGAATAAGCCAGAATTCAGCAAGGTATGCCATTTTTGGTATAACTCCTTTTATGAGAGGTTCCAAGTAGTGATACTTTGAGGAATTGTATAAAACACACTAAATAACATTGTCTATCAGTTTCAGATCTTTATACATTACAGGTTCAAAGTTATGATTACTTCAAGTTAGGGTTGTTGACTAATCCAAAACTAGGCATGTGAGACTAAAGAAAAGTTTGATGAAAATGCTAGTCTCTTGTTTTTAAAAGTTAAGGAAGGTTTGAAGGAATGTGATCATATACACCAGGTCTATTATAGAGCTACAAATCATATTTGGATGATTAAATTGATGAGGTCTTTTGGTTGTGGTACATGTTGAGTACATGGTTGAGACAAGTAGTTGATGAGTTGACACACATACATGAGGAGTATAGTTGATGATGTTTGTACATATTGATGAGTCATGGTTGATGAGTAGTTGACACATGATTGGAACATACTTGGTACATGGTTGGATGCACCTTTTTATGCTACAGGTTGATTACAAGTTGGTGCATGGTTGATGCACTTGTTTATGGTACAGGTTGATTACAGGTTAGTGCATGGTTGATGCACTTGTTTATGGTACAGGTTGATTATAGTTTGAGGTACAGGTTGATGCATGGTTGATGCATGGTTCATATTTATTGGTATAGGTTTACAGTGGTATATATCAAAGTGATAGTGTGACAGTGGTTCCATCATTCTACTTCTACTTCAGGGTGGCGGGATGGGGTAAGGACAGGTGGTTGTAGCCACCTTCCGGTTGTAGCCGGAGAACATTGGGGGTTGTAGATAGAGAATTGGGGAGTTGGAGCTTCCCTCAGATTGTAGCCTGAGAAACTAGAGGGTTGGAGCCTCCTTCCAGTTGTAGCTAGAAAACAAAGGAAGTTGGTGCTTCCAATGAATGTAATTCTTCAAGACATATAAGAAAAAGCATTCTGTGGTTTTCTCCCAATTTGGGTTTCCACATAAAACACTGTTGTACTGTGTATGTGTATGATTGTTTATTTCTTACTGCTCATTATTGGATAATAATTCTACATTGATATCACATTTGAAGAAAAAGGATTATAATTACGCTATTACTGATTCACCCCCCCTCTCAGTAATCCAACAGAATTAAAGCTGCGTCGGAAAATAGGGGAGCACACCGGGAATAAAGGAAAAGAGGTGCTAAAAAAAAGAGGAAAAAACAACGCTGAGAAAAAATAGTTACAAAGTGAAAAAACTGTTGCGGAGAAGTTGGGAAGTGTACAAGCGTTGAATTGTATAAAGGATTAGATCGAGGACCAGCCGAGATTAAGTCAAGGAGAAAGTAGAAAAAACTAATCCTCTTAAGGTTAGGGTTTTTGTAAGGGATTTGTCCTAGTTTTGTATAAGTAGAATGTATTAGGATGATGAGAGGGTTGTTAAAATTTTGGGTAGACATATGTATTGTTGATATTGTATTAGGTCTTATTGGGTTGAGTAGAAGATCTTGTTGAGAGACTTTAGCGAATTGTGGAGATCGAATGTAATGGTGGAAGAATTGTATAGTGTGCAACAATAGATTTGCAGAGAATATGAATAAATAGCTCAAGCGAGAAATATTTATGGATGTAGCCCCAGGGGGGTGAACCACGATATATCGGTGTTTTATGTGAACTATATGTAGTGTTCATGATTTCTTTTACTTTACTTAGTTTGTATGATGATTATGTTGTTTTTTAAAGGAATGAACACTGCGTAGTAGGAATAAACTAATGGAATCTATAGAATCACACTAAATAAATGAATTATATAGCTAGTGGTTATATCAGAATATTGTGTTACAGTAGATAAATGCTTATGATTGAAAACATGCAATTATGATGGATAATGAAGTCCTATTAGAATAGTTGTGGCAGTGGTATGGAGTGAGATCTAATGAGGGTTTGAAGGTTAACAATGAGTAGGTTAAGTTCCTCTGAGAGAAACACATCCCATCACCAGGCTGTAGACATCTGAGTCCTTTGGCCACCCATAAAAGCCATCTCGGGTGAGACTGCACAGTGCATTCCATGTGTTGTGTTTCCTTATGGTATTCATAAGGGCCAATGGTAGAAGGGTTTGTTGGTAATATTGTAGTCAGAACCCAGGTCAACCCATAGTAAACCCAACAATGGTTTTGTTGCCGGTTGGAACTCAGAATATTAGATCGAGAGGGATGCATCACACAATATAGCGCAAAGGCTTAAGAAAGGAGATGTTTTTATTTTTAACCCCACGAAAGAGGATATGGAAATATGGTTGAAATTTAAGGAACTAGAGTTTTCCCATAAAGATAATAGAAGCTCTAGGTTTAAGCCAAGAGAGTATTTGGAGAGATACGTATTCAGTGAAATACATGAGAGTTTATTTAAGGAGTTTCCCACACTATTACATGAGTGGATAAGACAACTGAAAGATACCCATCCAACAAATAGGGTTAGATCAGTGAAGTGGAAAAAATAAAGTATTGCACGGTTGAAAAGGGTAAATAACAAATTCACGCATGCAGTATATTTCTGGCTAGACAATATTGTAGTGGGATGTAACATTGATTTTGTAGTAGATACATCGAAGTCTTAAAGTTTATAAGAGCAGACGTTTCTTAAGGGACCAAGGGGAAGGTACATCATATTGTTGTACACTTCGATAAAGATATTATTGCATGATAAAGGAGTATTAACAATGGAATCAAACAACTAAACTACCTTGTGTGCATGGCGGAGTTAGGGGAAACATGAGGAAGGTATGAGATGGAGGGGGAAATGGATAGAGAAGATCCCAATAACTAGAAATATCCCATTATGATGGATCAAAAAGAGATCCATGAAATTATGCAGAAGGCATGGATGACGCGCAGTGGAAGACCTTACCAGTAAAAACTCAATAGGAAGAAAAGAGCAGTAGTCGAGAGGGAATCCTTGGAGAGTGATGAAGAAGAGGTAGAGGATCTTCATGCTATGGAGAAAATTGAAAAATAATTCATTCCACATATGAAATAAATAGTATAAGAGCGAGATCTAATGAGGAATCATATACCCTTGTCCAGATATGAATTAGTGTAGAACCTACAACCCCATGTATGATTAACACATCAACAAAGAAAGAGTGGTTTAGAGAACTAGAGACTGATGGTTAGAAGAAGATAGGAGATCATACTAGAAGTGAGGGTACAAGTGGAATTACTAGTAGCAGTACACGTAGTGGTACAAGTGGAAGTACTAGTAGCAAGACCAGTGGGAGCTCAAGTCCGAACAACAGTACACAGATAGTAGTACCGTGTGGAGAAGGTACAACACATTTGACAATGGCAGGTGTAGATCCAATGATAACATTACCATAGTTTCATGGGGATGGATCTGAGGACCCAAATAAGCACCTATTTTTGTGTGAGATAATATGGGAATAGAAAAGAGTCAGTGGTGAGGCAAAAAAATAGCTCAAGTAGAAATAACATTCAGAAACCATGTGTTGGATTGGTACATGAACCTAGCAGTAAAAACAATACAAGGTGCATCAGGAATAGTAGCAGAGATAAAGAAAGCACTGATCATTGAGTTTTAGAGGCCAAAATGATAGGATAATTTTATGAATGAGATGATTGAGGTTAGACAAAAACCACAAGAATTGGTATGGGACATTGATCGTAAGTTCAAGACATTAAAAGGTAAATTGAAGTATCCCATTTATGACATTCAACATAGACAGTTGTTTATAAATTCTCTATTACCACATTTCTAATATCCATTGAGACAGTAGAAAATTCAAAACCAAGTAGAGGCACTACAAGCAACGATGCAGTTAGAGGAGAATCAATATAAATAGACCTATCCAACTATATAAGATATGAAGGAAGACCTGAAGAACTTGATAGTGCAATTAAACCAAAATAAGAGTAGGGAGAAAAGAGAAGAAATATGGTGTACTATGTGTAGATCAAAGGGACATCACAAGAATGAGTCTCCAGAATTTGTGCAGTATCTGGGAGTAGGACTGTCAAATCCTTTTCCTACAAAAGGGCCTTGGTGTGAAATATGAAAGACACATGGGCATGATCCTTATCACCGCCCTATGATGCATGAGTACAAGACATAACCGAAGATTACTTTCTATAAATTTTGTAAATCAATGGGCCATGAAGACAAAAATTGTATAACTCAGGATTTAATGAAGGAAAGAACCTTAGATGATACAAGATGTAGGCTGATTTGATGGCATGAAAAACTATTCCAGAGTTTGGAAATGCACAACAATTTCAAGTGGTGCCACTGTTTCAACAACCAACACAGTATAATCAGGCACCACAGTATCATCAATAGAACATGGATCCATAGGGTAACAGAGGAGGATTCAAAGGAATAGGAAGAAGAGGAATGGGTAGAGGCAGAGGGCCTATTATCTACCATAATTTTCAACAACAAGGAGATTATGCCAGAGACTTTCCTCAACCAAAAACAACATGTATGGACTGTTGCGCAACAAATCATATGACAGAAGAGTACCCGAAGTTAATGACAACGATCTAGGAGAAGAGAAATCTAAATAACCAAAATGTTTAGTGGATTACTGCAGAAATAAGGGATCCTGGGAGGAAAATCAATCTAGTTACTAGAGGAGGAGTGAATATAGGAGCAGATGCACGGGATCAAAAGAAGGAATCTCAGTGTTGGATTCATAAGAAAGCTCAGCCACAACATCAGTTCGATGCAAAGAAGGAGAAGGAAACTTTCATGGAAGAAAAGAAGGAATTTATGAAGAAGAATGAAGAATCCACATCAGACACTGTGTCGAGATATGATACTCACATTTTTCATATGCCTCATTCTTTGAATCATACTTACAAAGGAGAGAAAAGAGAGAAATTAAGTAACTTAAAGAATTTCCTGGAATCTTGCTTTAAATTATTGAATGATAAGAATTCCATGGATTTGTTTAAAAATATGCTTGAGAAATATAACATAGAAGAAGGGGTAGGAATAGAACCTAAGAAGATTAATCAAGTTCATAGAAAGAAAAGAACCAGTAGAGAGATCAGATTCAATGAAAATATAGGAGACTTTAATATGGGAAATGTTATCGTAGACTTAGGATCAGATGTCAACATTTTTCCAAAGAAGACTTGGGAAGAAATGGGAGAACCTACACTAGGGTATTCCAATATCCAATTGAATTTATAAAACCAACAAAGATTGATTACCATAAGTATATTGAACAATACAACAATAGATTTAGATGGTGTGCACACCACAACATATTTTGAAGTAATGTATATGGTGGATGAGTCTATACCATTTCTAGCACTATTGGTAATTGATTGGGCCTTTGAAAATCAAGCCATAATTAACTTGAAGACTAGAAAGATGATATTTGAAGCTAGGAAATTTAGGGTAGTAGAAAATTTAGATTCCACAGATTGCGAAAGATATGTAGAACTTGTGTTTGACAGTGTTAAAGAGGATGATTTCAACTAGCTGTATAGGACTACTATGTGAGAGGAAGACTATGTGAATCCAACTGCAGATGGAGTACTCAGTTGGAGGAGTATCAATTCTGATATGCCAGATTTAGATAATAGAGTAGAAAAGTGGCAACAAAGATTGCATGAAATCTCTACTAGGAGGTGTGCCATAGTTACACGTGCAATAATATGGGTTAGGACATAAGTAAGACAATTTCCCACATTTACTGAAGAGGACAATTTAGAAAAATTCTTGACAGAGTTTGAATTAGAGGTTTTGGATAGTCATAGATTACTAGAGTTGGATATATCACTAAGAGACACACCTGCACGATGGTGGGGTGTGCATAAGGAGGTAATCCAGGACTGGTATCAGTGTAAGCGACTGATACGCATACGATTTCGTAGGATTCAACCGAATATACCCTTACAAAAGTATGATGGAAGAGAAAATGCAATACATAATATAAATGACTGTGTCACTAACTAGAGATTGGTACCACCAAGGGAATCAACGCATTATTTTTTTCATACATTGGAAGGAATACCTAGAAATTGGTACAAGGAGCAAGAAATGCATAGACAAACTATGAGTTGGGGTGCAGTGAAGAAAAAAATTATTAATACCTTTGCATTTGAAAGTGAGAATCCATGGGTGGGTTTGGCATTACATAGGATTAAAAGGAATATATTTGAATAATATGGGGTAGATATAGTGACAGTATATAGAGACTATAGAAAAGAAACACTTGAACAATTAGTTTACCGTTATCAGGTTGCAGAGGATGAAGAAGTAGAATACAACCCACGTGACATATAGATAATAGAAGGGGAATGAGAAATAGGGTTAGAAGGACCTCATTTACAATCAAAATAATTTACTACAATAATGAGGATTAATAAAATCAATATTGGGATTGAGGAGAAACCCAAGATAGCCAACATTGGAGACTACTGGGATAGTGAGACAATGGAAAAGATAACTAAATTATTGCACAAATACAGTGACTTATTCCCAGCCACATTTTAAAAGATGAAAGGGTTAGTAGGAGAACTTGGAGAGATGAATATACCCCTCAAACCAGATGCAAGACTAGTGAGACAAAGACCATACATATTAAACCACATCTATAAGCAGAAGGTTAAGGCATAAATTGACAGAATGCTAGAGTCAGAAATCATAGAGCCTGTGGAAGAATCAGAGTGGATTAGTCCAATGGTGTTCCAGGAAATGAAGACCTCAAGGACTAGGATATGTGTGGATCTAAGAAAGTTAAATGATGCATGCATGCATGATCCTTTTCCTACTCCATTTATAGATGAAGTCTTAGATAATGTGGGAGGACATGAAGTCTACTACTTTACAGATGGATTTTCAGGTTACCATCAGATCAGAATTTCTCTGGAGGACAGGTACAAAACCACATTTGCAACAAAGTGGGGGTCATATCAGTTCACAATAATGCCATTTGGTTTATAGAATGCACCAAAAATATTTTCCAAAGTAGTAGTAATTGCATTCAAGGATTTAATACATAAATTTTTAGAAGTTTATCTGGATGATTAGATAGTATTCAGTTTATTGAAGGAATATGTAGAATTTTTGAGGTTAATGTTAGAGAGATGTAGGAAATTTCATATTTCCTTGAACATTAAGAAATGTATATTCAATGCATTGTTTGGAATCCTACTTGGACACATTGTATGAAAATAGGTATTGATAGTAGACACTGCAAATGTTTTTTTTATTGTTAATTTACCACCACCAAATTCAATGCGCCAGTTGAGAGAAACATTGGGTCACACATGGTACTATAGGAAATTTATAAAAGGCTATGCAAACATTACTGCAGCCATGGAGAAGTTACTAAAGAAAGACATCATATTTCAATAGAATGATGAATGCTAAGAAAGCTTGGATATATTGAAGGCGAATATGGTGAAAACACCAATTTTGAGCTTTCCAGATTGGAAAAAATAAATTTATGTTCATGTGGATGATTCATCCATTGCACTTGGAGCAGTTTTGTCAAAACTAGGTGAAGGAGACATCAATCACCCAATATCTTTTGCTATTATAAATGTATCTAAGTTTGAGAAGAACTATAATACTACATAAAGAGAAGGTCTAGCTATGGTATATGCCTTACAGAAGTTCAGACATTACTTATTGGGTCAACATTTTAAGATGTTTACATATCATTTCGCGTTGAAGTACCTATTTAACAATCCAGTGTTGGGGGGAGGATCTGTAGATGGTTGTTATTGTTTTAGGAATATGATTTTGAAATCATAGTAAGAATAGGGAAGATGAATGCAGAACCAGATCATATATTGATAATTACTAATGGAGAGGAGCCAAAGAACTTGGAGGAAAATTTTCTTGATGATAACTTAATTTCTATTCAGATTGTTGAAGATTATTTTGTTGACATTGTTGGATTTTTTAGCACAGTAATGGCTCCCAAGGAATTTATTGTCGCACAGAAAAAATAGTTGGCAGTGCGCACTACATACTATTAGCTAATTGCAGGTCATTTATACAATCTAGGTGTAGATGAAATTATAAGAATATGTGTGATGGATCATGAACACTCCATGGTACTAGAAGAATAACATTAATGGATAGACAGATGGAACTATGTAGGAAATCCTACAACACAGAAGGTGTTGCGCACAAGATTATGGTGTCCTACAGTACATAAGGATGTAAAGGAATACTGTCATACCTATGATGTATGTCAGAGGGTGGGGAAACCATCCAGAAGGGATGAAATTCCACTTATGCCCCAAGTAACTTTATAGGTATTTTATAAATGGGTTGTGGATTTCATTGGACTGATTAATCCACCAACAAGGAGATCAGGATCTAGATACATCATCACAGTGACAAAATATTTAACTAGATGGGCAGAAGCATCCCCAATGAAGGACTGCAACGTAGAAAATGCAACACGGTTTCTCTTTGAGAACGTGGTGACTAGATTTGGATGTCTTAGAATTTTATTGAGTGATCAGGGAACTCATTTTATTAAGAGTACAATCAAAGTTATGACTAAATAATTTGAGATATGTCATCATAAGATAACACCTTACCATCCCTAGGAAAATGGTATAATAGAAGATTTTAACACAATTCTAGAGAATGCACTGACAAATATTTTCAATGTGAATAGGGATGATTTGTATTTGAAGGTATCAACATTACTATGGGATTATAGGACTACATGAAATAATATTACATGAAATACACCATTCATACTAGTGTATGGGCAGGAAGCAGTGGTTCCATTGGATTATTTAATACCTAGTTTGTGTATTGCATCAATCACCAACATGATAGAAGAAGGTGTTGCAGAGGAAATACTGGATCGATTGATGGATCTGGAAGAAGATAGGGTTTTATAAGTATTTAAACAAGAAGTACAAAAAGCAAAGGATAAAGCTTGGCATGATAGGCACATAAAGAAGAAAATATTTAAGGAAGGGTATCTAGTTCTCCTCTATGACAATAGGTATCTACAACACCCTTGGAAGTTCAAAATGCATTGGTTAGGGAATAATCAGGTAGATCTTATTACAAATGGAGGTGTTGTGCAACTGAAATATCTGTCAGGGAAGAATTTCAGATGACTAGTGAATGGAAGTCGACTGAAACTATATCAAGACAATTGACCTAACAACCTGAGGTAAAAACAGAAAGAGGATGTATGATTTTACATATTGTATATAGTAGATGTTAGAAGAAAAAGAAAAAATTCCATAAAATGAAAAAAGGTAACAAAAGACAAAAATATAGGAGAACATTAGAGGTGTTAATGTAATAGAATTGCTAAAATTAACAAGTGCGTTGCATAAAAATCATTGTTGAAAACACAGTGTGCTGAAAAATAGTTGACATGTATAGAAGTGGAGCATGCAAGAAAAAGCTAAAAAGTGAAAACTGTCAGTGTGGAACAATTGTCATTTCGCCGTTCCACTATAAAGTTGAAAAAGGGGGGAAATATGGTCATTTGTGTTTTTTCACTAAGGAGAAGAATGAAGAGCGAGATTTGAGTGTGAGAGGGTGCGAAGTGATAGAAAAAAGTGGAGGTTTGTGGTCAACAGTTCAAATTTCAATAGAATGTCACCTCTGAGAGTCGACGCATCGAGCAAGGTCGGGAAAAACATGAGAAGTAGTGCTCAGGTGACATAAACAGGGACACAAGAGATTCCCATAGTTGTGGATGTGGATGACATTCACACGTCGGAGTATGATTGTTATAGCAAGATTTGCCTCACCATTGCTATCTTCCATAGAGGGCCTTTTTCCATTTCCCTATGCAGCCTTATTATCCCTTTTTGATGAATACAGAGCTAAAAATTAACATTTTTTCCACATATACGCGCCCTATCAGCTATACAGTAAGCATATATGCAGGTTGCTCCACTACAACCCACGTACATCAAGATTTGTTCCAGAAAATACAAAATGGAGTCGGGTTTTCATGTCACAACAAGAGATCTCTGATCCTTGGCCTTCCATACACTGGAAACGTTCCGAATCAGTGCTTCAATTTCATTTTGAAGGCTATAAGAGCACAATTTCGAGCTATGGAAAAGAGGATAAAGAATTCAAATTTGAGAGAAAAGTTACACTGGAGAAATTACTTCATATTGAGTCTGCATCCCTTTGTCCCTGAAGTCTGAACACAGTGTTCAACCCCCAAGATATTTCCTTATCATTGAGAGAACCTCATTATCTCTCTCATTCGAGCTTTCCTTTGGTGGAGGAGTGAAGTGGTGAAGGCCCAGTTGGAAGAACTTGGTTTCTTGGTTTCAGACCGTGCTGACATGGAAGTTTGTAATGTTGTCACTTCTGCTGATCAATTATTAATAGAAATACTCCTTTCCCGTCCTATTGGTATCGTGAAAATATTTGATTATTATCCATGGGCATGTTTGTAATATTTATTAATGGATTATGTTATCTAATGTGCTAATCCCTTTTATATTATCACTATATACTTGCTCTATTTGTTTGTTAAGAACTTATTGCAGGTGTAAAGCTTTGGGTCGAAGGTCTCAATGGTGGAACATCATCGAACGTTGGATCGAGGTAGGCCTCTATCTTGTCCTGCACATTAGTTTATATAACATATGATGGAATTGAGTTGATTTCTTCAGTCATACCTATCTATTGTGGTTTACCCTTGGCCATAGAGAGTTTTTCCCTCGTAACAGAAATGGAAACTCCATTGGGGATAGATCTTCCTTCTAAGGGTTGAAGTATTTTTCTTCCTGCATTGCTCTTTTTCCTTTGTGTTTCTTGTCATATCACTGCTTGACAGAGTTTGTTCACTTTGATTCCAAGCTTTTAGCCTTTTTCTCTTGTCTAGCCTTGTTTTAAATCATGCACGCTTCATTTTTCCTTACAGTCGCATACACACACGCCCTACCTCTCTGCAAGATGTGTATATACGATATGTTCTCCTGATCGCGTATATAACTTTTCTTGGCTTGTTTGCTTGTTTTGGTGATTGCTGGGTGAGATTTGATATGTGTTGGGCCTTCTTGGGTCCTTGTAGTGCCTGTTGAGTTTTTATGGGTTGACAGGAAGCCTGTTGGGAGTTGAATTTATGGGCGTCATCTTTCCCATTGTTTTTCACTTTTGATTTTTCCTTGAACCCTGGGATGTTTGCTTGGCTACTTGATTTTCTACTTGAGTCATTTTGCTTATACCTAGTAGAATTATTTATATCAGGCTGCTTCCCAGTGCATGCATTTTCTTTTTAACATATTGAGAATAAAAAAATATAGGAATTTTTCATTGGTTAACATTTTGTCTTTGAACCTTCATCATCAGTTTAGTACATTTAGCGAAAGATTGCATTTTATTTCTAAATGTCATAGTTGAAATCGAAAATTGCACTGCTTTTATTAGCATATCATTCATTGAAAAGATAAAGATAGACTTTGAATTATATTCATTTTTATCTTATTTCAGAGTCATAACATCATGAGTTTCACTTCCGTACCCTTTTGAGTAATCACGACCAATAAAATTTATGCTTTAAACTAAAATTGATTAGAGAGGATTTTATTTTTAGGGTGCACAAACTAGTCTAGGATTTAGTGCCTTGGGATAGGATTTTGTTAGTAAACTTCTCCAAGGCAATTAAATCAACATATGTGTCTAAGACAGGGATTTGAGAAGTCCATTGTATAATTGGTAATATCAGGAGGCTCCGCTCACACCGGAGTTAATCACGAGGTCGCGTGGAGTTAGTTGAAGGGATAACCCCTGGATACTCGCCTAGCGTCATAGATATTTTGTGGATTTATTCATATTTTGGGATCTTGCTAGTGCCCATACCTCTGTGAGAGGTCTTTAAAGGTTTTTATATTTTCTACCCTACCCATACGCTGATCCATAATTACGACTGCTCTCCTGTGCATTAGTTATACAGTGGTTTATTATTTGCTTGACTTAGGTATCTCATAGGTTACTTGCAGCAATTATTCTACTTGTATCCTGGGTTAGATAGAGGTTGGACATCACATAACCTTTATGGAGGATTACCTCTCTGGGGGGATCTGACCGAATGGTTGTTAAGTCCATGAGGGCCTCTATAACTGATTTTGTTACCTCCAAACTTTAGAAGGGAGTCTCAGGTCCCCCTTGGACGAGGCATACTTTCTTTAGCGAGGGAGGCCAATGGCATGGATATTGGTCGTTCAACTTTTTTGGTATGCTCTTTGACTACTAGTTGACCTTAGGAGTGTTTGTTGGGTTTCACCATCATGGATAGTGGATTTTATTTTTCCCCCTCATTTGTTGCTACCTAACCCATGATGCCTACTCATTTCATGGGGATGGATCCTTCCGCTCTTTACAACAGTATGCAGAATTACAACACTCAGTTCGCGCCTTCGGTTGCTGGTAATTTTTCTATTGATATGACCTCACCCATGCAATCTTCTCCCCGGTCCACGTATATGAATCCTAGCATGGGACATGGGGGCATCATGGATCCAATGCCTACTTCTTCATTCAATATGAGTCATGTCCCCATGGGAGGTTGGAACCTTCCTTCTTTTGAATCCCATGGTAGCTATGATCTTCTAGGATCCAGTGCCTAGATGGGTTCCTTTCCCACTTATCATGCACCACCCATGCATTAGTCATCCGCCATGTCAGTTCCTTCAAACATTTTTCCCATGACGGGCCCTTCGATGCCTCCAGGTATTTCATACGGGGAAAAACAATTTTATAGTTTGGGTTACCCTCTTTATGGGACCCCCTTGCAAGGGGGAAACATATACCCTCACTCGAATAATTCTTATCCTACCTCAGTCTCTTCACATACCTCAGTGATGATACCCGTCCAGACTTCTTCAGACCATTTTAGCACGAGCTATCACCCTTCTGGGTTGGGATAGGGAGTACACCAGGATCCTTCCTGGCTTGCAATGTTTCAAAATCAATCTTTCCTCAGACCATGGAATCAAATGCCACAATCTATAGTTATTCCAATCAATGTTAGTCACACTAGTTCTATGTCACCAACCTCTATCAGTTCCGTTGGAGACGGGTCAACTTTTTCTACAAATTATGTCCACAACCTGCTCCCAACCTCTACCAATTATGTTGGGGGCACCACCCTTTTCACTCTGAATCATAGCCATGTCATGTATCCAACCTCTATTCATCATTCAAGAGACGACTCTCTTTCCCCTACTAGCCACATCGAGAAGCCTAAACATCTCATACGTAGGCCTAAATTTCTTTGTAGAACTTGTGAAGGAAATCACCTTACTCATTTATGTCTGGTTATTGTTAAGATACCAGAAGCATGGGGCTCACCCAAGAGCCCTTCAGATTCTGAAGCATCCCTATTTTCTTCTCACACTACTCCTCCCTTGATCGTCTCGGTGACCCCACCACCGCGATCCCCTCCCGACCTTGCCTCCCTTTTTGAAGGTGAAGCATCTCTTTCTCCCATTACTATGCATCCTCTTCAACCTATAATTGAAGAAGTAGCCACACCAGTGCAATCTATGGTCAACCCTACTCTCCTTGAAGAGAGTAATGCACCTCTTAGTCATGTCATCAACATTCCTCATCCCACTCCTTCTGAACGAGAGAGATTTATTCTTTCCCTGAATGTTCTCCCTCCAAGTCCCGATGAGGTTCTTTTCGATTGGGAAGACCTGATGGGAAATCCCATACCCCCACCTATGTATTTTCCATTGAGAGATATTATTCGAACTATCACGAAGACTATATCCTCTGTTAGCACCTTCTCATCCTTGACTTGGAGAGCTTTGGGTTTTCCCAAGATTTTTTTGGCTATCCGTGAGATACTGACTTTCCATAGAAGACCGAGATGGGAGCCTTGGCCTCCCCCTTTTCATGTTGATTAGGACACCCACAAAATGAGTCTTATTTAATCTCTTTTCTGACTTGTATAAAAATTGAAAATATTGTCAAGTGATTTGTTCCTTTCACACTCGTTAAATTGGATTGGAAAGGTCACGAGTCTTAGTTAATCTCTTTTCAGACTCATTGGAAAAAATAGAAAAGATCGCCAAGTGAACTTGTATTTTTCACACTCGTAAATTATATTTGAAAAGACATCTATTTGGCACAAGTTTACACCTTTTTCACACCAAGTAGACTACAAGACATAAAAAAGGACATTTTTTGGCGTTCAGTTGTGATTGCATCTCATGCGCTTGCTTGCAATATTGAGCCTTTAGCCGATTCTCACTTTGCATTATAAATTGTTGCCTAAACATTTTTGCATCCTCAACCAAGCAGATCCTTGTTTATATACTTTGCAATTTGACACCCTATACCCTAGGGGAAACATCACCCCAAGTTTCCATCTCCCATATGCATTTCCCTGCATTAAGCATAGGTACGTTCCATTGTTGGAACTAGTTTTTCATACTTGTGACACTTGTTTCCTCCTCTGTATCATAGCATTCATTTGTTATGAAAAAACAAAAAAAGATGGGTGGGAAGGGAGTACTATATCATAATTGGAAAAAATCGTGTCACTTTTGAACATAACACAAAATTAATGAGTCCTTGTGTCATCATAATTTTGGGTTTAGCATGGCTTTAGGAAGATGATCTTGTTACAGAGTTTTCTCTACCGACTGGTTACTCTTCCAGTCCCTATAGAGAATGTTATTGATGCCTCCTGCATCTAATTGTCACATCATTGAGTCTATGTTGTCAGAGTCTACCATATGTCTCATGATCTTTTTCAAAGGAAGTCTATCAACTTGTGTCGACCACTCCTCATAAATATTGACTTTTCATGTCAACCATACCTTCAGTTTGTCTCAGAATCTCATGATACTATAGTCTTATCATGCACCTTGTCCCTACTTTTATCATTGGTAGGTCACCTTGAACCAAACAATAGACATTTCATCATTGGTTGTTGATTGGGTGGTTTCCCTTGTGTTCGACAGAAATACATCTATTCAAACTTTGGGATTCGTGCAGTGTATTGGATGCCATTAGACTTATTGGTGGTTTCCTCGCCTTTGTCAGCAATTTTTCATCATTGGTTGCTATTCATATGGTATTTTTTGTATATCTCTTGCACTTGGTACACACGAAAGATGCACGGGCTCATTGGTTCGTGAACATGTTCTTCGTTCGATCTCCACCAAATCATGAAGATCCTTCTTTGTTCCTTGTGCTAACTGATGAGAGATGCCTTAATGCTCTCCTTTCAGTAGGTCTCTTTCCATCGACTTCAGCTCATTTATTCTGGATATGAGACCTAGAATTTTATGAGTACCTTGAGGCTTGCAATCATTAGTGGTAGGCTCTCTCGCCATTGATAGATGGGAATACATCAATGTCTCCTGATCAGTGGATTTCTCAAGTGTTCGACACCGACTCCTTTATTCACACTTGTAGAAATGTACTCGGTGCCTTGATACCTACTTTCATTATTGGTAGGTTGTCCCGTGTTTGTTAATGGTATACCTCAATGATCGATAATCAAACGATGTCTCATTATGTTCAAATGAAACTCCTTTTCTCACATGATGTAGACTTGCACCTTGGCGGATAGTGTAGAAGAATTGAAGACATCACTATGTGGTCGCAGCTTCATGAGTTGTTGCTTCACTTTCATTGGACCAACACCTGTTTGACTGTAGTAATCATGGGAGATCAGATTATACTCCTTAGTATACAGATATCTTCAGATTGGTTTTGAGACTGGTTTCACTGGGCCTTGTTCATGACTATGATGACTTTTGGCATATAACTGCATTTTTGTTTGCCTATTCATGGCCACGAGCACTTGATTGGTATATTTTCCACATGGATCTGAATTGTATTCTTGGCAACCATGTATGCAAATTCAGTACAGAATGTAATGAGCAATCAAGTTCATCCAAATAGTTCTCTACCACTCCACTCCCAGGTTATTTATAATGTATTTCGGCCATCGCAGATACTCCTCTAATATCACACATTAGGGGGAATATGTTATAGCAATATTTGCCTCACCATTGCTATCTTGCACAAAGGGTCTTTTTCCATTTCCCTATGCAAGATTATTATCCCTTTTTGATCAATCTAGAGATAAAAATTAACATTATTTCCACATATACATGCCCTATTAGCTATACAACAAGAATATATGCAGGCTTCTCCACTATATGCCACGTACATCAGGATTTGTGCTATAAAATAAAAAATGGAGTCTAGTTTCCATGTCACGACAAGAGATCTCTGATCCTTGGCCTTCCATATACTGGAAACGTTCCGACTCATCCCTTCAGCTGCATTTTGAAGGCTATAAGAGCACAATTTTAAGCTATGGAAAAGAGGAGAAAGCATTCAACTTTGAGAGTAAAGTTACTATGGAGAAATTACTTCATATTGAGTCTGCATCCCTTTGTCCCTCAAGTCTGAACACAGTGCTCATCCCCCAAGATATTTCCTTATTGTTGAGAGAACCTTGTTATCTCTCTCATTCGAGCTTGCCTTTGGTGGAGGAGTGAAGTGGTGGAGGCCTAGTTGGAAGGAACTTGGTTTCTTGGTTTCGAACCGTGACGACACAGAAGTCTATAATGTTGTCACTTATGCTGATAAATTATTAATAGAAATACTCCTTTCCCATCCTATTGGTATCATGCAAATATTTGATTATTATCCATGGCCATGTTTGTAATGTTTATTAATGGATTATGTTATATGATGTGCTAATCCATTTTATATTATCACTATATAGTTTCTCTATTTGTTTGTTAAGAACTTTTTGCAAGTATAAATCTTTGGTTCGAAGTTCTCAACGGTGGAACATCATCGAACGTTGGATCGAGGTAGGCCTCTATATTGTTCTGCACATTAGTTTATATAATATATGATGGAATTGAGTTGATTTCTATAGTCATGCCTGTATTTTGTGGTTTACCCTTGGCCATAGAGATTTTTTCCCTTGTAACAATGATCCTACTACCACGCATGTGGAGGAGGAACAAAGCCCAACATAGGAGGTTGGGCAGTTGGAGGAGGATACACAGAGAATAGAATTTGATGCATCCAGGGGAAAAGGGTTGCAACAAGATGAACAAGCCATAGATTCAGTGTAGTAGGGCCTAGAGCTAGAAGCAGGGCATGAGAAAGAGTGTTAGGTCATACCATAGGTTGGGGTGTTGTCCCCGCAAGGGAAGAAGAGGGTATGAGCTGAGAGCAGTGCGGAAGGAATATCACACACACAGGAAGGATTGGAATTGTGATGCCAAAGACCCCCCGAGGGAGTGAAGCCTAAGGATGAGATGGTGGGAGGATTAAATAACATCAAATATTATTATCATGACATAGCATACGCAGTCAAATTCCCATATTTGGAGCCACAAAACTATTTGTAGAACAGGGGAGACAACCCATCAGGCGCACCACTGTTGGAGCCTGCGTAGTGGATCTTGGGGCTCTACAACACTGGAATAATGAATTTACTGGATATACCGCACTTCAGGTGTGGTAAACACATCAATGGATGTGTGAAGCAAATCCTAGATAGGTTGCATGGAGGAATTCTATGTATGGATAGGCTAGTGCCTATCAACATGGATTTGATCACAATAATTGCAGGGCTACCCACGGATGGGGAGACGCTAGAGAAATGATTAGAGGGAAAAACAAAAGAAAAATCTATCTCCAATAAAATCAAGGAAAATTATGGTGTGGAGAGAGGTAATAGGGGAATAAGGATCAGTGATATTAATGATCTTGCAATGAGATTTGTGACAAGGATGTTAGGTTGCAAATTAATGCGCAAGTGCAGAAAGGAAGAATTACTAGCAGGAGTGGTAGAATCTATAGAGAAATGTGTGAAGGGGAGCTTGATGAGAAGGGGCCCTTATATACTTAACTTGTTATTGGAGGATTGCAAGGACACACATGATTGGGGCTCTGAGTTACACTACTCATGGTTACTCATCCCGATTGAGTTCATAGGATGGAAAGAACCAACATACACTTTATTCCTATAGAGGACACGAAAGTATGGCACAACCCACTACACATATCTTTGAAGAACAACATACCCAAAGCCAAATAAAATAAACAATGATGTGTTCACTCTGTACTTGATGGATATCTAGAAAAGGTTGGCAAACACATGGAGGATTTACCTAGAAAATGTTCAGGGGTTTGGACAGATAGAAAATTTCCAAGCATCATGCCATAGCATGTGGCTATAGGAAAAGAGGGATCAAACCAAGAAGTGGCTACATTTGAGTTACTGTGCCATGATGCAGTACATCCATTTGGAGTTCAAGGAGTGGTATGAGGAGTGGAAAGTGCCAATGATCCCAAAAAGAGAGCCAACAATAGAAACTCAGACGTAGGGTAGAACAGTCCCCACGCAATAGATAGGAAGGAATGGCGCTAGTAAGAATAAGAAGACAACACAGGGTCCAATGGAGACAAGAATCCCCATACAGAATAAAATTAGGACACAAAATAAATTAGAGCATGGTTCTACAAGGAACCCACCATGCACATCACAAGCACAAAGGGAAACAACATAGCAGGTGTGCGCAGAAGGAATAAGAACAGAGACACAAGAGAAACCTATGGAGGAAGAAATTGAGAAGGATGAGGACATGGATACATAGATTTCATATGCATCTAAGCCATCAGATGCCCAAAATAAGAGAACACGGGAGAAAGCAAGTGGCTCCAGAAAGAAATTGAAGGACCACAAAACTCCAATGAAAACATCACTGGCATCAAATGATGTGGAGGTTATACCACCATAGTTGAAAATCGACTGTTGGAAGTATGGGAGAATGTCAATAATCATAGGGCATCAATTTTGGAGCAGATACAGGAAGTGAAAACTACACTGGAGTAGTTGAAGATCAGGGCAGAGCAACAACAAAAAGATAAACCAACACAGACTAGAGAAGGAACAACTGTTGGAGAGAGAGTGCAGATCACAGTGTAGGGGAGTGTAAAATTCATCATAACAACCAAGATTCTATTTGTTGATGAGGAGATAACACATAAGCCCTTAAAAGACATTGAGAGATTGAACTTGTCTTTTTCCAAGATTTCAACAAAGGCATTGTATAGATTATAGATTAGCATCGTGCAAGAGATTCAGTTCATGAAAAGGTTTGATGCGATGAAATTACAGTTGGTGTGGCAAGACAACACCTCACTTAAGGAGGAAGTTAGCTAAGAAGGGAAAGTGAGGAAGATAACGAAAAAAAAATTGGATGAGATGGGGAAACAAATAAATGTAGTATTTCAAGACATCTCAGACAACACAAAATTAGAGGGAGCATCTTCAGAAGAGAAGATAAGGAAAATATCACATGCTATGGAGTAGTATAAGGAAAAAATCAAGGATCTGGAGGAGAGTGGAGTACCTACTACTCCTATAGAAGTCAAAGTTCAAAGAGAGTAGGATGCAACAACATCTTCAGAGAACATCGCACAAAATATACATAGAATGACAAAGCTGTGGGAAAAGAGCGCCCAACTGTGGACACATCTTTTAGAGGATGGGAGCCTACAAGAGATGCAAGGAAAGAAATAAAAATTGCATGCAACAATGGCATATGTAAAGAATCGACAAAATACAATGTCACTTCCAAATAATATCAAGACGACTATAGAGATGAAGATCCTACAGGCAAAGGAAAAAGTGATGCACACACAAAACATGGCAAGATAGGCTCAGTTGGAGTCCTTGCAGGAGAAGGTGGAGCAGCTGGTCGGGGAAATTGAAGTAGTGAAATTGAGCATAGAGAAGATTAGCTTGGAGGGGGGACATATATTAATACCTCCAGTCACCATGCAGGTGTTAGAGGACATGAAAGAGAATAACATCCAAGCGCAGGAGCAATGCCAACATATAACAAATATGTATGAAGCACTGGCACAGGAAGTGAAATATGTTGGAGTCCATGAGTGACTTGAGATGAGTCATGATGTCAGTGTTGGGTGCCTATTGGAAAAGACCAATTTTGGGAAACATAGAAGAAGTTTTGAAGGAATTAAAGAAACACTAGAAAACAGAGGAGCACACCGGGAATAAAGGAAAAATGACGCTAAAAAAAAAGGAAAAAGCAACACCGAGAAAATAAATTCCAAAGTGGAAAAACTGTTGCAGAGTAGTTGGAAAGTGGACAAGCACCGACTTGGAGAAACATTTGGATCAAGGACCAACCAATATTAAGTCAAGGAGAAAGTGAACAAATGTAACCCGCTTAGGGTTAGGTTTATTGTAATGACTTTGTTCCAGTTTTGTATAAGTAGAATGTAGTAGGACAATGAGAGAGTTGTTGTCCTTTTGGGTATACATATGTATTGTTGAGATTGTATTAGGTCTTACTGGGTTGAGTATAATATCTTGCTAAGAGACTTTAGAAATATGTGGAGATCTAATCTAGTGGAGGAAGAATTGTACAGTGCACAACACTGGATTTGCAGAGAATATGAATAAAGGTCCCAAGCAAAAAATCTTTGTGGACGTAGCCCCAGGGGGGTGAACCAAGGTATATCTGTGTTTTATGTGAAATGTATATAGTGTTTGTGATTAGTTTTACTTTACTTAGTATTTATGATGATTATGTTGTTTTTTAAAGGAATCAACATTGGTAGTCAAAATAAGCTAATGGAATCTGTAGAATCGCACTAAATAAATGAATGTTATAGCTAGTGGTTAGATCAGAATATTGTGTTACAATAGATACATGATTTTCATTGAACACAAGCGATTATGATGGTTAATGAAATCCTATTAGAATAGTTGTGGAAGTGGTCTTGAGTGATATCTAATGAGGGTTTAAAGGTTAACAATGTGTAGGTTAAATGACTCTAAGAGAAACACATCCCATCCCCAGGCTACATACATCTAAGTCCTGCGGTCACCCATAGAAGCCATCTTGGGTGAGAAGACATAAGGTTTTGTTGGTAATATTGTAGTTAGAACCTGGGTCATCCCATAGTAAACCCAACAAAATCCTTTAGGACACCCTGACACTAGTGAAAATTGGGTTTATACTCACACTGATGCATTACACTTCATTAACCACATTGTTATTTCAACAATATATAAAATTTAACCTAGCGATGCACCAATTTTAATCAATCATCCCAAGGCGTACCCGAAATATAAAGCCATAGTGAGCACCTTCATTGGTGCATTTATATATGTCCACATCGACGTCCTTCAAGCTAGTGTTTTTTGATAAATTACCAAAAAAAAAAAGTGGTTCATACTTCAAAACACACGGACACTATTGTAAAATGAGCTTATAACCACACATGTGCATTACACTTCATTAAATGCAATGCTATCTCAACTATTTATAAAATTTAACCTAGTAGTGCACCAAGTTTAATCAATTTCCCCAGGGTGTACCTGAGACATAACACCCCAGAGAGTCAATGTTTAAATGCACTGTCATACTTTATAATAAAATTATATGCATTGAATAAATCACACCGGTGTCATTGCATATTACGCCCCAGTGAGCCTAAATTTCCCAAAGCACACCAAAGTAGGGTAAAGTAAAAAAAATACCAAACTAATTTTAATTGTTACAGTGCATCATGTGCTTCCAAACTCTCAAGCCAACATCGGTGCTCACCTTTCTTCCTAATAGGCCATATTTTTGGTGCTTGTTGGACAGTTGGTTTGGATAGTTGGTTTTCATTGATGTCAACCCTTGGAGAGTGATTTGTAGATTGATGTTTGTTATCACCTATTATGTTCTACAATTTTTTATCTCTCATCTCTTATTTTATTCATTTAAAATATTTGTATAAGTTATAAATCGTCATCATTATGTTGTTAAAGGTTCAAAATATTTATCATGGGGGTCAAAATAATGTTATATTGAGAGGAATGAGATATACTTAGTCTTGTAAAAGGGGATAGGAGGAGTTATGCAGATGTTTTTATGATTGTCTCATGATATCATTAGTTTTAAATATTTCCATCATATTCATATGTCATTTCATAACTTATGTCTCATGATCACCAAATTTACATAACGAATTTCAAGTCCATTCCATTCAAAAAATTCGAAAGGATAGTTTTTTCAAGGCGCTATAGGAACTTCCACTTGTCCCTTATTTTCATGATTACGAGTATTGTTCGAGGAGTTTGAAGATGTGGATCGTCCAACCTGGAAGAATGAAAGACTCAAGGCAGTTATCAAGTACCCATTAAACATCACAACATGAAAAGGTGGTGGTATTATCACATGTTCATATCTTTTATCCAGGACATCAGGTGGATGGGATTTTTTAAAACAATTCTTTTAAGCTAGCATACTATTTGTTACTCTAGTTTCACATTGTAGATGGTCAATTTAAATTTCCTCCATATATCTAGAAAATCCTATATCTATCTCCACATAGCAGACATATCTCACTCCTACAACAAGGAATCCAGTCTTCTAGTTGTGACATTATATATGGGTCAAAGTGGACACGTAAAAAGAAAGGAACTTGAAGGACCTGAGATTATGGAGGCATACAAAAAAAACAGACATATCTTCGACCAAACTGATTGGTATATGTATTACACCAAATTATATGGTTATCACTATGGTATATCTTAGTAATTTTCTAAAGGATTTGATGGACATAGGCTTCGGATTTCTAATTTGATAATACAGGTTACAAAGGAGTCAATAACAACAGCCTGTAATTTCCCCGTTGATGGTGAAAAATGGTTCAAGAACAAATTAATGATAGGCGGGGATGTCAATAAATTCCTAAAACCAGAGCACAAAGATCCCAATTGGTCCAAGGGCATTCCTAGGGGAGGATAGTTGATGAACTGGTGTATGCCTTGCTGATGCTCAAATGGTATATCACATGTGAAGGACATTATTCTACCATGTTCCTGTTTCATCTATGATTCCTCGTTCATTTGTCAAGAATTTAAAGGATGAGCCTACCATATTATTTCTTGACGGACCTGAATAAAATGGCCATGAAAATTCAAGAAAATATGAAGACTCCCCTACATGGTAGCTATCATCAAGGGTTAATCAAGTTACTCATTATAGCAAAGCTAGAGAAAAGACAAGGGACATGGGATCAATTTTTTATCCAGTCGAGTTTTAAAATAAAAGTTCATCCTCCTACCCAAAAGTCGACTGATAAAATTGTTGAGCCAACACAAGGATCTTCATCAAGAACAAGTACACCTATTGTTTCAAGGAAGAATAAAAGGAAGACCATTTTGAAGATTTTATATGAATAAGTTGAGACTACTCCAACTAGTTTTCAAACAGGTGAAGGATCTTCCCATGCGTTGGGTGGAGGTAGGTACCCTTTCCCTCATGCACATAAGGTTTATATCAAAAAGAGTAAAAGGTTATAATAACCTATGATGTTGAATGAGATTCAAGAACCCGAGATAGTAGAGGCACATTCAAATCTTGTACAATCTAAAGAACCCATTCCAAATATTGTTCCTCCTAGATCTAGTTCTTCTGAAGATGATGTTTATATATATATAATTATGATAAGGAAATGTAGTACTAGGCCACAAAGAAAATTCATATTGAAATACAAAGCCATGTATAACCATACAATCAAATATAAGGTTATAGTAATTGATGAGGAACATATAAGCCATAATGTGGAGCCATAAACAAGCAAGAAGGTTTCTAAAATCAGAACTGAGAAGAAGAAACTGAAGAAAGAGGATCTACTAGAAAAAAAGAAGGTTTCTATAGGAAAAGACAAAGTTTCTACAAGAAAACAAAGTAAATAGAGCAAGAAGGGACCAAAGCCTTTGACTATATCTGAAGATGGTAAGCCAAGGAAAATGAAAACTCGTTATAAGACAAAGAAAACAAGAGGTAACAATTTGGATCTGTTAGTTGAGGCAGCTAAATCTGTCTTACATAGAGAAGTTTCAATTTGAGAAATCAAGTGTTTATGAAAAACCTAATTTTTTACTAAAGGATGATAGATGCTTGAAGAAATCCTTTTGTTTTCATGAATTTAATGTGTTATTGTTGAGTCTCCATTTTGACACTTCTAATTCCCTATATTACCCTCTATCTGAGCCTATTTTACCTATGCTATGAGTACATACTTGACTATTTCCTTCATAAATACACTTGATGAACTTGTTCATGTGCATGGAGAGGTAACTTATGATTAAGGCATGATTTATTTAGTTTACTTGAGTTAATTCGATTAAATGTTTGATTTTGTATGGTCCTAATCATTTGACTCTTAAGTACTTTTGATTTGGTACCTCACTATTCCAGTTACATCTATAGCACATTCTAGTACTACAACTACAACATGATCCGGTACCAAGTCCATTATAGTACCGAAATATCCACCTATTCTGGTACTATCTGCTCAATGTTATTCTAGTACCCACACAACATGGCATCCAGTACTAGCACAACTCAACATCGCAATAGGTACCAACACACTCTGCGCTATTCCGATACCAAGTCTCTCTCCCATTTCGGTACTACCCAGGCGCCTAATCTGATACTTAGGGTTGCGACTATGTGTATATGGTACCAAACCCCTATTTCCAGAATTCACCTATTGAACGAGTCCACTGATGGAGATTCCAAGAATTAAATTCGATTGAAGTGTTTAAAGAATTTTTCGAGATCACGATAGACTTCATCACTCATGCACTTCATGTAATGAGGATGAAGTCCATCCCTAGAGATTTGATGTGAAATACCAATTGTAATATTTTAAAAACTATTTGATACTTATCCTTAGATCTTGATAGTATCGGCTCACCTTATTTATAAGGTATTTTGTGTAGGTGATAGAATAAGATGGATGTAATGAAGAAAGTACAAAGAATCAAATGATACATATTGTCTTAATGTACGAGATGATGAACTTCTAATTCAATTTACAAGTTGAATAAATACAAATGATATGTTGTGCAATTCCTGAGTATGACCAGAATGTTTTAGTCTGTTATCTTTTTAGAGGTACCTTGTTGGTTCGGCAAGGGGACACCAACCCAACCAAGGTAAACATCTTTGTACATGCTTTGTGTGATTGTGTGAGTATTTAACAGGTGTGTATTGTCAATGATTTCAAATACATTTTAAAGTTCAGCATAGAATCACTTGCTTCTAAATCAGTGTGAGTAATTAGATATTAGACATAATAGATAGTTTCCTTTTCTACTATTGCAGGTTGACATTTAATTGATGAAATTTTGATGTGTGGGATTGTTAAGCAAATGTTAATATTTTGAGTTTGTGATTGTGGAATTCTCAGTGGTACAAGAACCATAGGACTTTATCTCTTATCTTCATGCTCTATAATGAAGTCTCTTAGTCATGTTGGTTGTTCCCTGTGCTAAAGAAGGTTTGATTGAATAGAATGGAGTTGGGATTGATTGATGTTTAAGAGTAGTTAAAGTTGATTGTTAACTATTGTTTTCGATTTCTACAGGGAACAAGATCTTAAGTTCATCTCTCCATTTCATAATCCTGGAATGAACAGACCTGTCCCCTAAGAAAGAACCTTTTGATTGTCTGTTTGCTTGAGAAGTTTTTTTATCATTTTTATCTTCTAAGTTTAAATTCGTGTGAATCATTCATAAATTCTAGAAAAAGAGTATTATGTTATTAATTATTTCCTTCTTGATCTAGATGAAACAGACATAGGTAGGTTACTTGTTCTCGACACATATACTGTAACAAATCTTTTGATTACGAATCCCAGATTGACATATAGATGAGTGTAGTATATTGAACATACTTATACACCAACATTTTGGCACCGTTGTCAGGGAGTTGTAAATGGTAATAGGTATAATTTTGAATTTTTGATTGGTTTGATGAGTTTGGAATGGATTTAAGGACAATATGAGGGTGGAGAGAAGACGGTAAGACGAGAGGTAATAACCTACGCATCCACTTTGGTGGGGTTGCTCCAAAGTCATGTTGTCATCTTACTTTTGATAGTTAGAAGTTTGTGTTTTTATATTGGAATTTCTTTTATGAGTAGGTATAGGGATAATAAAGGTAGATATATTGCTTCCAAAATTTCAGAAAAATTAGAAAAACAAACAACTACCCCCCCACCCATACATTATTTCATCTAAAATTCGTGCAAGAAAAATTCTCAGAGGATAAATAACAAAGACATTAATTGAAACAACAACTAAAGGCACTAAATATGAAGCCATTGTTTAGATCGAAAGCATAATACAACAAGAAAGAGAGGAAGAACTAGCGACCCCATCAGAAGGAGGAGTTGGAAAAGAAGAAGAGGTAGTGATAGAGGAAGATGCATCTGCCATTGGGGAACCACACAAGGCATTGGAACGGTTAGATATACCAAACAACCCAGTGGTTGAACTATCACTTAGTGGAGAGACATCACCACCACCTTACAAACTGTTTGGACATATGGTAGAAGAGGAAGGAAATGGAGCTAATGAAACAGATACATTTGGATTCCCAATACAAAAAATCGTCATAGATGTTTCTATGAAGAATATTCCATTGTCCTCACTGCCTCAATTTGATGGTATGTCAACAAAAGATACTGATTCATTTTTGTTCAAATTTGATATACTATGTAGAAGTTATAATTACACTGATAATGCACAAAACTTAAAACTCTTTCCAGCTACAATAAAAGATTCAACACTAAGGTGGCTTATGAGCCTAGGAGAACACACTATATTATACTGGGATGGTATGAAGGAGACCTTCCTCTAGAAATATCAAGATTATTGTAGACCTAGGGATGCTAGGAATGACATATTTAAAATGCAACAATCTAAGGAAGAGAGCTTGGAATATTACCTAAAGAGGTTCCTATACAACTACCAAAAGACTAAGAAATTTTCCTTAGACACAAGCACATTTAGGACTATCTTCCTAAAGGGTGTGAGGGATGATTTCATTGAAGTATTAAACCTCATGAGTTCTGGATATGTGTACCAAAATCCATTTGCAGACATAACAAAGTATTGTAAAAGATGCTCCTGTAGTCAAGCCAAAACAGGAAAAAGTGTGAGGGATCCTACAAAAAGAATTGTTAAACCCACATCAGGAGGTGTTACTAGGATTGAATTGGGGAATCTACTAGAAAAATTAAAAATAGACATCCTAAACACCAACAGTTCCCAACTTAATACCATCAAAATTAAAAGGAAACAAGAAGAAGAAAATGTTGCTTTGGCAATTTTCTGTCATCGGTGTAGGAAAAAGCATCCTGAAAAGGAATGCCCCCTTAATGTTATTGAAATATTTGGCCTTTTTACAGAGGATCACCCTACCAATGAGTTACCTTCTGTACCTGGACTTAAATCCATTTTGAAGGGAGGAGGAAAACCTCATGAAACATCATACCCCCCTAAGAGGCCATGGAGACAACAAAATCCCAATATGTTTGTAGACCCCACAACACAATATTCACAACAACAATGCATACCTCCCATGTGTTACCCTCAATGGTCACCACAAAAACCACAAATACAATGTTGGAAACAAGGATAGAGATGTCCTGCATATGGGAATGTTACCTTTCAACTAGCAAATTTTCCTACCTACCCACAATACCCTTCCAATATTTTTCAGTTGCTCCCAAGATTTAACCTTCCTGCTCTTCCTCCACCTTCACAGTTGCAGCAACAACTTGCATTGCCTATGAATCCAAATCTGTAGCAACAAATACAAAATTCACCTATCTCAAACCCTCCTCGACCTATCACTATTTTTGCACAACCCATCCCTAATCCAAATAATAGACCTACAAAACTTGTACAAAACCTTGAAGTACAAACCTTCCCTACTTATTTGATAACTCTTGCTCCATTCAATGGAATTGAATTAATATCAGGGAGGGTTGTAAATAAAACAAAACCTATTGTGGTTACTCAAGAAGAAGAACAAGTAGATAATCACATAGTTCAAGAAGAAGAACAAATATATATTCAAACAGTTCAAAGAGAAGAAGAAATGGATAATCAATTAAAGGAAGAAAGAAACACCCCTATGTAACAAGAAACTCCTCACAATTCTCATGCAACAGAAACACCTCATAAAATGAACCCTCCTCCTTATCTAGAAAGGTTACTTGTGAAGAAATCTAAGGAACCTCTAGGACATAATCTAGAGACTGAACTTATAAATATATGTGTAAAGATTCCCCTACTTCAGGCCATCAAGGATATACCTATTTATGCTAAAATTGTAAGGGATCTTTGCATTAAAAATCCAGGGAGGAAGAGGAAGGATCCTTCTGTGATACAGGTGGTTGGACAGTTGTTAGAGTTTATAATAGAAATACCATCCAAATATAGTGATCCAGGAAATCTAGTGGTAACCTTAGAAATTAACGGTGTTTCTTTTCCAAACACACTGATTGATGTAGGGGAAGAAATAAATGTTATGTTAGTTCACACTATGAAAATGATGTAACTAAATCACCTAATACCAACACAAACATTGTTGGAGCTTGGAGACAAATCAGTCATCACCCTAATAGGAAGTTTAGATGATATAACAGTTACCTTGGCTTCCTGGGAATACCCTGTGGATTTCTTAGTGATTCATCCCAAATCGTCCAGAACAGGACATGCAGTAGTACTTGGCCGACATTGGTTGGCCACTGCTAATGCATTTATTAGTTGGTAGTCTGGAGAGATGACAATTTCTAATGGCACTCAAATTCAAAAGATTATCCCTTTTCCCCTTGCCCAACTAGCCACTGAAGTTCCTTTCTGGTTGGAGAATCCCTATGGGGAGGAGGAATGCACTCAGTCCTTGTTGACACTTGAACAGGTAAAAGGAGTTCAAGATAAAACTGAAGAACAAATTTTAAGTCTATTCTTGGGTGATTCAACATGCATTGAATATCCTCAATATTTTCCTAAATATACACATATCTTTAGCTCTGAATTCAAAGAAATTTGGCACCCTTCCACCTCTACAGTAGCCACCATTTCAAAAATAGATGAAGGAAAAGAATCATATGTTCAGGATGTTGAAATCAGTCCTATAAAATATTTGTATATAAATGCTAGCTTAGAAACAGATCAAAAAAAAATGTCAATACAAATGATTCAAGGAAAATTTGGTGCTTTTGCATGGGATTACTCTAACATGAAAGGGATCCATCCAGACATTTGTGTGCATCATATTTACACTAATGATCAAATCAGACTTGTTTAGCAACCCCAAAGAATAATGAAGGTAACATTGAAATACATACTGAAAGAAGAACTCCAGAAACTCCTACAATCCAATTTCATATATCCTATATCAAGTAGCAAGTGGGTCTCCCCATTAGTTATCGTCCCTAAGAAGAATGGTAAATGGAGGATTTGTGTGGACTTTCAATAATTAAACAAGGCTACCTACAGATATTACTTTCCTTTTCCTTTCATATACCAGGTATTGGACACTTTTTCTGGGAAGAGGTATTTTTATTTCTTAGACGGGTTTAGTGGTTATAATCAAATCCAAATTTCACCATAAGACCGGGATAAAACCACATTTACCTACCCTTGGGGGACCTATGCCTATAGGTTTCTTCCTTTTGGTTTATGTAATGCCCCTGCTACTTTTCAACGGGTTGTCTTGGCCATTTTCTTTGATTTGACCCATAATTGTGTGGAAGTCTATATGGATGACTTCACAGTGTATATGGATGATTTCCAACAGGCATTGGACAATTTGGAGAAAGTATTGGTTAGGTGTAAATAAAGAAACCTTTCACTCATTCATGAAAATTCTAGAATGATGCTCACTAAAGGAATTTTTTTGGGTCACCACATCTCTGGTACTGGAATAAGAGTAGACCCTGCCAAGATTGACATTATTTCCCAAATCAAGATTCCTAGCTCGCAGAAAGAAGTCAGAAGTTTCTTGGGGAATGTTGGTTACTATAGGAGGTTCATTCAAAATTTTACAAACCTAGCTACCCCCCTATTCAAACTGTTAACAAAAGATGTTGAATTTTGTTGGAATGAACATTGTCAAATCTCCTTTGAAATCTTGAAAACAAAGTTGTCAAGTGCCCCTATTTTGAGACGACCAAACTGGTCTCTTCCTTTTCATATTTTCATAGATTCCTTAGATATCACTTTGGGGGTTGTCTTAGGACAAAGGGAAGGCCATATTCCTTATGATATGTACTTTATCAGCAAGAATATTTCACCTATTGAAGTAAATTACATGGTCACAGAAAAATACTTTTTTTCAGTAGTACATGCCACTAACAAATTTAGACACTACATAATAGGGCATGAAGTCTTTGTATATACCAACCATTAAGCTATCATATTTTTAATGAAAAATCCTATTACAAATGCTAGAGTGACTACATGGTTGTTATTACTACAAGAATTCAATATCACCATCATTGATAGGCCTGGAAAAGATAATTTAGTTGTTGATTTCTTGTTTGGACTCATTCATGTACGTGACAATACTCCAGTAGATGATGATTTTTCATATGAGAATCTATTTTCTATTTCTAATTATACTCCTTAGTATGCAGATGTAGCCAAATATCTTGAAACAACAAAGCTACTTCAAAATATTTCCTCCTGAGAGAAACAAAGAATCATCTAGCTAAGTGCCAATTACATGTGGCATGATGATTTATTATACAGAACTGGGCCTAACTTGGTGATCAGAAGGTGTGTTTAGGAGGATGATATGCAGTATATTTTCAGAGCTTGTCATGATGGTCCATGTGGAGACCATTTTTATGACAAAAGGACAACATACAAGATTGTATAGTCTAGCTACTATTGGCCAACCATTTTTAAAGATGCAAAGGAGTATGTGGCCAGCTATGATGACTGCCAAAGAATGGGAAAACTTAATACAATCGATGAGATGCCCCTGCAAGCCCAGTTAGTAATTGAACCCTTTGAAAAATGGGATCTAGAGTTTGTAGGGCCTATAAAACCTATGTCTCGAAGGAAGAAGTACATATTGGTCTGAACATATTATGTAACTAAATGGGTGGAAGCTAAATCTTTGTATTCTTCTAATGAACAATCTGTTGTAGACTTTCTCTTTGAAGAAATATTTACTTGTTTCGGTGTACCTCAGGAAATATCCATTGACCAAGGAATCCAATTAACCTCAAATTTGGTCAAGGCTCTTACTGAACAGTACCGAATCAAACACAAAAAATCTTCACCTTATCACCCCCAAGAAAACGGGGAAGTGGAATCAACCAACAAGGTGATAGAGGATATCCTCACCAAGACTATTTAGTTGCATCACAAAGATTAGGTTGATAGGTTACCTAAGGCCTTATGGGCCTATAGGACAGCTCATAGAAATACAATAGGCCATACACCTTATGAGTTGGTGTATGGGAAGCAGGTACTACTTCCCATAGTATTTCAAGTAAAAACCTTCAGGACTGCCATGCAATTAGGCATGGATCTGAATGAATCTTAAAAACATAGGCTATTACAATTAAATGATCTTGATGAGATAAGACAAGATGCTCTACAAAGGAATACCCTTATACAAGAGAAAAAGACTAAATGACATGAAAAGTATATAAAAAAGAAGTCCTTTCAGTCAGGTGATTGGGCCCTCTTGTATGATAGTAGGTTCAAAAAGTTTAAAGGTAAATTGTCTACTAGATGGTTGGGACCCTATGAGGTTGATACAATTAATGAAAATGGTACAGTAAGGATAAATACCATTAATGAGAATCAGACTCCCTTATTTTTAAATGGGCATCGACTGAAGGTTTATCATAAGCCTCTATCCAAAGAGGATTTTGTCAAAAAAATTCTTTCGAATTCTGAAATGAAACTTGTAAGCAAGAGGGTTTCTCCTCCTGCTGACCCACCGTAGTAAGTTCAATTGAATGAATTAATTTAGCTATGTACATAGGTGTGTTATTAGATAGAACTTTTCTTTTTTGATATAACTAACAAAAACAAAAAGTTGGTTGTGTTCTCATGTAGATAAATGAATAAGGCGAACATTTACCAGATGGAGTCTTCTTTAATTTTTTTAGGCTCTTTAAAATTGAAAACAACGACGAGTAGGAACTGGCCCAGGCTCAAGAAAAATCCATGGGATAGTATATAGAGATTTCTTTAAGTTTTTCAAACTCTTTAAAATGAAAACACCGGTGAGAAGGAATTGGCCCAGGATCAAGAAAAATCCATGGTATGGTATATAGATTTTTCTTTAATTTTTTTAGACTCTTTAAAATTGAAAACACCGGCAAGCATTAACTAATCTGGGCTCGATAAGAATCCATAGAAAATTAGTAGTTAGGATTATTATTTTTGTAATAAAAAGGAAGTGCCAACAGGAGAAGTGACCATCCTAGTTCCAAAAGAGGTGTATTCTAAATCTCAACATATGGTCATCCAATTATAGAATACCCTCTTGTCACATATCTTGGAGTCTAGTCACCAAATTCTTTTTGCATTATTCTGATGCAAAATCAGATTTCCAACATCTAGTGTTGGTATTTGTTCCATCTAAATTGTTTTTCAGTAGGATCATATCATAGATCCTCTTCCATAAAACCAGAAAACACCAGCTACTTCTACAAGGTGTAGCCTACAGAATTTCCAGTCTACAAAGAACTACCACTAGGTACTGTGTCAAAATATCTTCAAGTACTAGAATACAATGTTCACCTCTGTTCTTATCTAGTACCAAAGGAAGAGTTTTGTGATTATCCAGTACCAAAGGAAGAGGTCTTCCTTATTCCAGTATTAAACCATCTCTATGTGTTCATCCAGTACCAATGATCGCCTCTGTGTTCATCTGGTATCAATGGTCATTTCTGCACTCATCCAGTACAACCACATCTCCGCGTTCATCCGATACCAAAGGAGAAAGTCTATGCTCATATGGTACTGGACCACATCTGGTACTGAACAACATTTATGCGTTCATCTGGTACTGAGGGAGGAACCCTGTGTCCATCCAGTACTGACCAGAACTCTGCACTCATGTGATCCAGTACTCAGATGATCCGACACCAGTAATAAGGTGACTAGTAGCTCTAATCATATATTCAAGTTTTTATGCTCGATTTTAGTACTAGGACATATAGATTCAACATTTTTCGTTTTATTAAATCAATTAGACTGATTATGCATTAAACATATGGTTACTCTCGAATCATGACACACTCCCTACCATGAACTTTTGTAAATCCTCGTCTACATTTTTGTATGAAGAAAACATCCCTATTTCTTGAAATGTTGAGAGTACAAGGTCATTATGTCTCTCACAGGATAAAATTCGTGCCTTTCTGGTTATCTGGTAGAGAAACCTCATAATCCCATGATTCACTATCATGCCATATGAATGACTCGAGCCGCATATTTATGCATGTCAAACCATGATTCTGATGATGTCATCCGATTTCATACTCGTGAGTTCTGGTCATAACGAACACATCTCTTGTCATCATTATCTAACGCTCCCATGAATATGGTTTGACGCCAACTATCATACGATTATGTAAGTTTTTAATGGATTCGACATGTCTAACCTTGTCCTAATTAACCTCAATGTGACCATTGTAAACCGAATCTCAATTTATAAATGCTCCTATGGATGGCTTTGCCATCCAGATGAGCGTTATTTACTATTTTACTGTCACACCACTTGCATTCACATTGTGATATCGTGCCCTTGTATCTTTTGCATACTTATCCCCTTGCATTACTCCATCATGGTCTGCACTAATATGGTACTCCATCACGATCTGTGTTGATCTGGTACTCCATCACGTTCTGCGTTGATCCAGTACTCAACCCTCGATCCTTTGTTCGTGCCTCATATGCCCTAAAAAATCGTTTTAAGCTAGCATGGGGGTCGACAAGCATGAACCCATATTTCAATTATACAGGGAAACAACAGAATATCAAGCTTTCAGGGAAAAATAAGAACAGGCCGACGGGGTCCTATTTTTGGAAAATTTTAAAGGCCATCATGAAGGAGTCTCTATTGCTTTTGCGCAGACATATGATGAAGAAAGTGTGTAGTTTGGAGATATGAAGTTGAAAATTTCAGAGTCCACCATAGCAGAAGCTACATACATCCCTTTGGCTAGAGAAAGATACTTCAAGAGGTTGATTGTTGACAGGAAGCTTTGTCAAACATTTCTCATGCCAGAACATCAAGACCTCGATTGGAATAAGGGCATTCCTTGAAGCTACATCAAACAGGAATATTGGATGATGCTCATGATTTTGCATAGATTTATCACATGCGAAGGGAGGTATGCAGTAACCTTCATTTACCATTTGAAACTTTTATCACACTTTGAAGGAGGGCCACAAATTGATTCTCCTCACTTCCTATGGATGAGTTTAAATAAAATGGTGAGAGGAGTGAAATCAACTTCAAAGAAACTTGAAACTAGCCTCCATCACCATGGCCTACTAAAACTTTTGTTTGTCCATGCCTTGAGGACACAAGGTGGTAATTGGAAGCAACTAATCCAACATATTTTTTCTCAAGAAAGAATGTCCAAATATGTACAGCAACAGGAAGCAGGAATACATAGTCAAGGATGTTAATGTTTAAGACATTATTATAGATGTTTTCATTTCATTAGATAACAATATCATAATCCAAGATCACTGAGAAATACACAATCACAAGAGACACAACATTTATCATGGGAAACCCTCTAGGGGAAGAAAACCCAGCAAAACTTCCTTAATATAGATAGCCAATACAATGCCAAGAGATCTCTTATGCCAATACATAAAGTCCTCTCCTAGATATGTGCCACTCTCTCTCTCTCTCCTTTGTCGGTAACAGATCAGAACTTGTCTCTCAAACTGAGTAAGTGAGTGATGTCTAAGCGAGGAGCTAGCCTCCTTTATTTATACAAGTCTAGCACGTGTGAAGTGTCTCTTCAGTGGTAGGGATGACTTCTCAAACTGGGTGGGTAAACCCACCTTTATTATATTTATGGGTCTCTTTAATAACTGTTGGGGCCGACTTCTTATTCTTCCTATTACAATTGTCTTTTGACCAATACGTAAAAGGGGATTTGGTCCTATTACAATAACCAACATGATCAATCCACAATGAGGATTGATCCTATGAATAATATATCAATAATAATAAGAATACTCTTTGCAGTTACATTATTTTAACACTTCCCCTTAACAAGAGGGGTATTCTTCAGCAGCATCATGCAAGAGAGAGAGGACAACATCATCAACAACATCAAGTGGGAGGACAACCTCATCAATATCATCTTGGAACATTGGCTGGCTTATCTATAAATCATTGGAAGTTTTCTTCATCAGCAACATTGTCATTCTCAATGAATGCCATCATCATCTGCATCAATATGTATTAGTATAAAAACTGATACATCATCATCATCACAGTACAAGGATGGCTCATCATAATACAAGACTGGCTTTATGTCACAGCTGTTAAACTGGAAGCTCAGTACTTGTCTCATCTCAATGTCTTGCTTTACGTCACAACACTCAGGATGGAAGCAATATACTAGACTAGCTTTACGTCACAATTATCAAGCTGGAAGCACTGTACTAGCCTCATCTCATCGTCTTTCTTTACATCATAGCACTCAAGCTGGAAGCAAGATACTCATCTTGCTTTACGTCACAACCATTAGGTCAGAAGAAGGATACTATACTGGATTTACGTCATAACTATCCAGCTAGAAGCTCAGTGCTAGTCTCATCATATCATATTACTTTACGTCACAACCATCAAGTCAAAAGCAAGGTACACATCCTGCTTTATGTCACAACCATTAGGTTGGAAGCAGAGAACTAGACTTTCTTTACGTCGCAGCTATACAGTCGGAAGCATAGTACTAGTCACACATCATCTTGCTTTACATCTGACAACTAGGTCAGAAGCAAGGAACATCTCATCTTTCTTTACATATGATAGATAGATTAGAAGCAAGGAACATCTCATCTTTCTTTACATTTGACAACTAGGTCAGAATCAAGGAACATCTCATCTTGCTTTACGTTTGACAACTAGGTCAGAAGCAAGGAACATCTCATCTTGCTTTACGTATGACAACTCGGTCAGAAGCAAGGAACATCTCATCAAAACAACTACTCCCCCTTTCGAGGAAGGTCCTTTCAGACTATGCCAAGATTATCTCGGAAGTACTCAAACTTTACACGAGATAGGGGCTTGGTCAACATGTCAGCAACCTGTTCATCCGTGCTAATGTACTGGAGCTTTAAGGCTCTTCTTTGTACCATGTCACTAATGTAATGATAATGGATATCTATGTGCTTCAACCTATCATAGAATACAAAATTCTCTGTCATTTTTATGTATCTCTGGTTGTCACATAGAATCATGGTTGCTCTCATCTCTAAGTCAAATAGGCCGGTCAACAACTTTTGAAGCCATATAGCTTCGCAGCTAGAAGAACATGCGGCAATGTATTCTTCTTCTGCTATGCTGAGAGAAATGCTATATTTCTTCTTACTCTACCACGAGATCATAGCTGATCCCATACTGAAACAACATCCTAAAGTGCTTCTCCTATCAAAAACACTTCCTGCCCAATCTATATCAGTATATCCACTCAATGTGAAATCATGATCTCCATCATAGACGAGACCATAATCTATTGTACCTTTAAGGTACCTCATCACATGTTTTACAACCACTAGGTGAACACTTTTGGGTTCTACCAGAAACTGACTCAAGGTGTTCATGGCAAAACAAATGTTTGGTCTGGTGTTCATCAGGTACATCAGCGATCCAATAATCTCTCTGTATAGTGTGGCATCAATCAAATCTGACGAAGTATCGACCAACAGCTTCAGCTTCGCTTCCATGGGTGTATTCATGGGTTTGCATTTCAGCATGTCAAATCTCTTTAAGATTTTGACCGTGTACTTCCCTTGGATAAGGAAGATCCTCTCAGGACTCTTCCATACCTCAAGACCTAAGAAATAATGCATTAGGCCAAGGTCTTTCATTTCAAATTTCAAGGCAAGTCTCTTTTTATATTCAGCGATGAGCTTTTCTTCTCTAGTTAAGAATAAGTCATCCACATATAGCAGTAATATTACTGGCTCATTATTCATAATTTTGAAGTAGAGATTTGAGTCTTATTTACTCTTGGTAAAACCTAAGCTCATCAAAAAACTGTCTATACGGCCATACCAAGCTCTAGGAGCTTGCTTCAATCAGTATAAGGCTTTCTTCAATCTGCAGACATGAGACTTCCTATATTCAACCTCAAATGCTTGAGGTTTCTCTATATACACTTCCTCTTTGATGACACCATTTAGGAAAGCTATATTCACGTCCATCTGGTGCAGCTTCCACTTCATCTTAGTTTCAAGAGCTATGATGGTTCTAATCGAAGTGTATTTGGCCATAGGAGAAAATGTCTCTTCATAGTCAACTCCTTCCTTCTGGGAAAATCCACGAGTGACAAATCTTTCTTTATACTTCTCAATACTTCCATCAGCAGGATGTTTTATTTTGAAGATCCATCTGGAGGATACCACATCTTTATTCTTCGGTCTGGGAACTATTTCCCATACTTCGTTCTTCATTATGGATTGGTATTCCTCTGGCATGGCATCTTCCCATTCTTTTCTCTGAATGGCTTCTTCAAAGAAGGTAGGATCCTCTTCTAGGAGATCACACATCAAAGTCGTATAACTGGAGAATGGCTTTGGTCTTTTCACCCGTCTCATAGTTCCTTCAGGAACACCATATTTCTCTCCATCTTGAATAAGCTCTCTAGCCCAAGCTAGCTTTCTTTTATGGAGGATCATCATCTGAGGAGGTTCTTGCACTTCTACTATATCATGGTCTTCTAGAAGTTCCTCATCATGGGAATTTATGACTTCCCTCACTGGTTCTGCAGCTCTGGGAACCTCCCTCATTGCAGTATTAGGGATTACGGGTTCCTCTTCATATACCTCTTCAAGCTGGCACAATTTATATTTATTGAGCACTGCATCTTCATCAAAGGTCACATCCCTGCTGATATCAATGTGATGTTGACCTGGTATATAGATTCTGAAGGCCTTGGAGACCTCACAGTATCCCACAAATATTCAATTCTTTCCTGAAGTGTCCAACTTGTTTCTCTTTTCTTTAGGTATATGAATAAACACTGGACAACCAAATATTTTGAGATGGCTTACCTCTAGCTTCTTTCCGGTGAACATCTCTTCTGGTGTCTTGAGCCCAAGTGCACTATGGGGCAATCGGTTCTGCACATAAACAATGACCATTGCTGCTTCCGCCCATAAGCACATAGTAAGATCTTGATCATGGATCATAGTCTTCACAACTTCCAGTATGGTTCTGTACTTCCATTCAGCTACATGTTTTGTTGAGGATTATAGGGAGTAGTGAGTTCCCTCTTGATCCCAACATCTTTGCAGAAGTTCACAAACTCTTTTGAGGTTTATTCTCCTCCATTATCTGACCCGAGTATCTTAATCTTCTTTTCAGAAAGGTTTTCTATCAAGGCTCTGAATTCCTTGAACTTACTGAACACTTCATATTTAGTATTTAAGAAATATATCCAGGTCTTTACGAGAATAATCATCAATGAATGATACATAGTATACATACCCAATAGTGGAGGATGATGGCATTGGGCCACATACATCTTAATGAATGAGTTATAGGACTCCTTCTTCCTTTTTGTCCCTCTTCGAAAATGGGTTCTTGATGTTCTTCCCTTGTGCAAATCCATTGCATATGCCTTCATGGTCACCTTTGAGTTCTGGTAAACCTGTGACTGCTTTGCATATGTATGGTAGTGCCTTGTAGTTGATGTGAGCTAATCTTCTATGCCAAGATTCTTTAATGGCATGGGTCATGGAAGCTTCTGAGTGACCCTTTAGCTCATGCAAGTCAACTTCTTCTCTTCCAATGATGATTGCTTCATTTATGGTCTCTTCTTTAGCACATTTCCTTCTACGACCTTCCCTATATATTCCTCGGGGTTATTACATGTGACCTGGAGCAAGGTCAAAAACAAAACAAACAAGAATAATATCCCTCTGATAATATAAAGCAATAGCATAAACAATCATCACAGTAGCTCCTTTAGAGCTATCACTTATAATTTATCTGAAGCAAAGATTAAAGGTAAGGAATACAATACGAAATGAGGTCAACACTCTCATAGTTTTGTGACCAAGCATTCTTCCACGACAACCAAGAACTAACACACGAGGTTTCTCCTAGAGGAGGTGTTAGTTGTATCAGGCAAAGTATTTACCTCTATATGCTCATGTGTACCTTTGAATCTTATCAACTTGATTTAATCAAACCTGGAGCCTTGTCTTCAAGAATGAGTGCTTTCTTTTCTTCCAAGTCTCCTTCACTTAAGATGACGAGTGATTTCTTCAACCTATCTGTTGTACTGAGAAAATGCTCTATCTTGACAGAAGGTTAGTTTAGAGGATAATCTCTATGATCAACTTTTGATCCTTCTAATAATTTGATCATAGCTTCAACATGCAACACTGATCAAGATAACGTCATGACAAATAGATGCATATCAGAGTAATCACACTTGGGTTGCATCATTCCTCTGAATGTGTTGGATCTTGAGATCCTTCTGGATCTATGGCAAGAGATCCCTTCTCCTAGAAATACTCTTTAAGGTTTAACCATTTAAACATATGTGAGTACATACCTCTGATAGCATTTGTAGGTGGTGGAACCATCTGGCAGCAGTGGTAATCATTACCAACTCTTTAAAAACTTCAAGGGTGACTACCACTAGTAGTACGATTGCTACTGCAACTGGTACTGCAACTGCAACTAGTTCTGAGACTGCAACTACAACTGCAACTTAGGGTTTTATGAGGAAACCCTAATTTTTCAAACTTCAAATTTTGAAATTCTGATCCAGGGGATAGATGCACTGAGCTGAGGCGAGTTAGTTGGTGCAGTCAGATTTCTGAATGTTGTTGGGAAAATCTCCCTATGGACTAGCAAATAGAGTTCAGACTTTGCATGCAGATTGTTTGCATTCAAATGGTCACCAGGTGAGCAAATGGAGAGCGCTTGCATACCCTGTTGGGTCTGGCAGGGAAAAATAGTTGTGGAGCAAAGAGGGTTACAGAAAAAAAAACTAACTACAATCTAACTATCAAATGAAAGAAAATAACACTGCGAAAATAAACAAAAACATAAAACATAAGACACAGGGGTCATCAATGGTTTCAGGCAGGTGTATTAATGAAACCAGAGCACGCTGAAGAAAGAGACTAGGGGTTCCTTCTCCCTCCAGCGGAAGTCTCTTCGGGGCCCTCAACACAATGCTTTCCTTACAAATGAAATGAACTGCACACAGAAGTGAAAGAACTCTGGGTGATGCAGCTGATGGATTGTTGTCACAGGATGAGCCTTCAACCATCTGAACAACATAACGGTGCTTAGAATTCCTTGCCAAAACAGTGTACCCTCATGGCCTTTTATAGAAATTTCACGGGCGGTCACGTAACCTTCTCCAAGTGTGAATAGGGGCGCATTAGGGTTTATTTAGGTCATTAATCCACCGATTTTGAAGAGCCGACTCTGATTTGAGAGTCAAATCATCTTGGGGGCCGGTCCGTAGGTGGTCGGGAAGCTGACCTATGCAATTAATGCACCGTATTAGCAGATGCACAGGTTTTTGTGCTGACAGTTGCACGTCAAGCACGCATGCACTAGTAACACATTTTTATCCCACGCATGTGCACGCGCATCAAGCTGATGTAAAGCGCCCTTCAATTTTTGGTTACTTTTTATAGTTTTTTTTTATCTTCTGGAGTGCTGTGAAACTAATTCAGTGCCATGAGTGACTTCATTGTTGTTTTGATGATGTGGAGTTCTTGTCGCCATGTGCGGACGAAATTTCAGTGATAACAGATGCCCCCTGATGGATGAGGTTAGGAGCATACGTATAGCCGAAATCCATCAATGTTTCTTCTACTGAGAATGTGGTTGTAAGGGAAAGAAAGAGTGGGACCGTTCGGAGCGATCCATTGGAGAGAGAAGGAACCGGTATCTTGACCTTCTGAGAGACGTGCCGAGAAAAAAAATACAATTGTGTACAAACGAGGCGAGCATGCCCCATGCTCGTGTGATGTAACTCTGAAAAAAGATGAAGGAAGTGTTGGTGTAGACAACTGCAGCGCCCTCGGGGGCGGTAATGATAAAGGCAAAAGACAATTCTGCAAAGGAACATACTATGAATAATAGGCAATGATCGTTGTAATAAGCAGCGACGATGATGTGGGCATTAATGGCCCTACCACATTCAGAGGTCTTTGGCAAATGAAAAAAATAACTGCAACAGTCGCATAGTAAGACCCACCATAACATGAGAGAGTGTTGGCGTCGAATGTTATGGGGGCCAACGACAGTAGGCAGCAATGGTGTTTCACCCTGTGCCATCCGAGATCTCTCATTAAAATAGATAATGAGAATCAAGATACTGTCGCCCTTCTGGAAAAGTGTGCTGATGTCGACAAAAGGGGGACGCGACTCCCAGAAGTAAAAAGGTGATCCGTGGAATCTACTGAGGTGAGGAAGTGGCAGAGGTACATGGATGAAGTCAAGAAGTGGAATGACTCAAGACTGCCCTTGATTGGAGGAGATATAAGAGAAACAGTGGCCGCAACCATGTAATAAGGTCGAGTGTCAGGGGGATGACAAGACTGGTGTTAAGTTGTGCCAGAGGCGGGACAAGGTGAACAAATTCAGAGGGAAGAGGTAACTGACCTGTGGGGTACTCTGAAGATATGGACGATGTCGGCAAGGGTAAATGATAAG
>ML779072.1:866126-902253 GCA_009831015.1 Picea engelmannii | reverse complement strand
ATCAAAGCAAGCCATCCACGTGGCGAAAAGCAAATAAGGGAAAAATGATTTTTATCCACCTAAGTGCCTATGTTTGTTTGACTATCCCCTTTATAAGTTGAGGGGTCTAAGTGGTGTAGTATTTAGAGCATGCATAACATCATCTTTGAGAAGGAAACTAACTTTCCCCACATCAAAAACCTTACAATGAAAATTTTAGTTCCAATGCGCGGCTTTCACTGTAGACAGAGGCGCGTGTGCGCGGAAAAGAGATATTAATTCCAGTGCATGCGCGAGTCTATGGGGTGGAATACCCGCGCGCTTGTGATAAGTTGCCGAGAAAGACACCCTGAATGAATTTCTCTCGATTCTCCTGTGAATCGACTGGTTCGCAGGTCGGCGGAGGCTGGTTTGTGTCCCTGCAAGTTAATAACACAAAAAGGAAAGTGAATTAAACCCAATTGAGGGAGGATTTGATACCTAAATCCCCAGCGGAGTCACCAGTCTATTCGCGTTCAAATGGTCACCAGGTGAGCAAATGGATAGTGCTTGCATACCCTGTTGGGTCTGGCAGGGCAGAACAGTTGTGGATCAAAGAGGGTTAAAGAAAACAAAACTAACTACAATCTAACTATCAACTGAAAGCAAATAACACTGCGAAAATAAACAAAAACATCAAACATAAGACACAGGGGTCATCAATGGTTTCAGGCAGGTGTATTAATGAAACCAGAGCACGCTTAAGAAAAATACCAGGGGTTCCTTCTCCCTCTAGCGGAAGGCTCTTCGGGGCCCTCAACACAATGCTTTCCTTACAAATGAAATGAACTGCACATAGCAGTGAAAGAACTCTGGGTGATGCAGCTGATGGATTGTTGTCACAGGATGAGCCTTCAACCATCTGAACAGCATAACGGTGCTTAGAATTCCTTGCCAAAACAATGTACCCTCATGGCCTTTTATAGCAATTTCACGGGCGGTCACGTAACCTTCTCCAAGTGTGAATAAGGGCGCATTAGGGTTTATTTAGGTCATTAATCCACTGATTTTGTAGAGCCGACTCTGATTTGAGAGTCAAATCATCTTGGGGGCCGGTCCGTAGGCAGTCGGGAAGCCGACCTATGCAATTAATGCACCGTATTAGCAGATGCACGGGTTTTTGTGCTGACAGTCACGCGTCGAGCGCCCATGCGCTAGTAACACATTTTTATCCTGCGCATGTGCGCGCGCATCAAGCTGATGTAAAGCGCCCTTCAATTTTTGGTTACTTTGTATAGTTTTTTTGCCCTTCTGGAGTGCTGTGAAACTAATTCAGTGCCATAATTGACTTCATTGCTGTTTTGATGATGTGGAGTTCTTGTCGCCATGTGCGGATGAAATTTCAGTGATAACACAGATAATGACTGAATAGAAACTACTTTCTACCATCATCCCTTGATTTTAGTCCCCTGTTCTTAGTAAATGCATTTAAAGTTCAACCTACCTTGTATCCGACGTTTGATGTAGATCCTCCATTATGCTTGATTACTTGTTCGCAATACTCCTTCCAAAGCTGACCTGCATCCAAGACAAGAAACAACTATGCATGCATGCTACTTCTATACTAATGGGTTAGAAATCCAAACATAAACTAATCAAACCATAAAAATTTCATGAATTGGGATGGGAAAAGCATTTTCTTTATTACTTTGATTGAGTCAACTTACAAAAGTTGAGACTGACCACCGCTCCTTAAACCTGATCCTGGGATCCTCTTCTTCTGTCCTCCAACTGCTTTTCTTTGAATCTCCTTTGGCATAAGGAAAGGCTAAGGGGTTGGGACAATGGGAATACGTAAATGGGCAAAGTTTCTTTGCTATATTTTTCCTTCTCCAAATGGGACCCCTACCCCTTATTTTATAGGCTAGAAGGAGCTAGGTATTTGGATGAATCCTCGGCCATGCATGGCCAGGAGTTTCAGTTAAATCACCCATAGCTTTTTGTTTCGTCGGCAACTTTCCCTTTTTAGTGCTTTTGTAGGTACATGCAGGCTGTTTTGAGTCATCCAGCGTGTACACGCGTGCAGTAACGGGTTAGGGCGCATGGGACTTCATAAAAGAGGATTTTCAGAGAGTTGTTTAGCAGTGATTTGGCAAAGAAGGGATATAAGGTTGCCTGATGCCAGGTAAGCATGTATGGTGCAATTTAGGGTTATAACAGATGCCCCCTAATGTGTTATGTCAGAAGAGCATCTGATGGCTGAAATACATTACCAATCTTTACTAATGTGCCGAATGATTGAGCCCAAGGATCAGGAACTGGGAGGTGTCGTCTGCAAAATAACAAATGTCTCATCGAGGCGGGCATACCCATGCTCGGGATAAAATAGAACCATGGCTACCAATCAAATACACTATAGATCTATGTCAAATAACTATAAAGAGTATCCGTGAACAATACACAGTGGAGCTACATCTCGAAATCAAAAAGATATACATATAGAGTATCCATCTTCCAGAAACTGATTCAGCCTGATGGCTAGAGATGAGATCTTCAGAGCTTGAGCAACAACTTCAAAATCTTCAAAACTCGGGTAGGAGTGTAATATGAGTGTATTACTGCACTACCCAAAGGTCTTCGATGGCTCGTCGATCATTGACGTGATAATATTGATGATCAGACTGAAGGCTTCAATGATTTCGAACAAGGACTTGATTGGGTGTTCAGGATGGCTGGGCATGAGGATAAGAGACATATTGTAGAGGGGCCGACTCAGGCTTGGTGAGAAACTTCCCTTGGATAGTAGCACAACAAATAATGAGACTCAGGCAGCATGTATGTTAATCATAAGTCTACGAAGCAGGAGGCAACACAAACTCTCCATATGTTTGGAAGAATAACGAGGACACAACTCTATATATCGAGAAAATATTCCTAAGGTCGTACTACATCCCATAGTCTGATGAAAAAATGGATAGATGTGCTTTATCCAAGGGCGACTTATGACACTGCCAATAAAGAAAATACTTTTCCCTTCCTCTTTTTGGGGTATATTTGATTTTTTTGTTCTTTTTAGTAATTGTGGAAAAAGAATAAAGGAATATTACGTTACAAAGGAGGAACGAGTGTGGAAAACATACAAGCTCGAGGCACAAGGAAAAGATTGATGTTCTAGTAGAATGACACTCGGGAAAAATCCTCCGAAGGCCAAAGGTGTTAAGACTTAGAAGCAAACTATTACAAGGCTGGTGTATAAGGTATGCAAATGCACTTAATAAAACACACAATGGTAGCATCCTTCGATGTAAGTTTAACGAGCCCAGAGAAGATAAGCTCTATGGTTTTTAATATTTAGAGAGTCTGAAAAAACATAAAAGGAGACTCCATTGGGTTACCGTTTTTGAAGATAATCTAGTCGGTTCGAAAAAGGGTAAACTAGCACCGATTAGACGTCGATTCAAAACCATTTTAATGAGTGTGACAAGGACAATATCACTCGGCTATTTTTTCATTTTTAAGGAGTCTGAAAAAAGATTAACTATGGACTCCGTCAGGAATGTTCTTCTGGACCAATTTAACAAGTGTGAAATAATAAGGTCACTCGACAATCTTTTCAATTTTAGGGAGTCTGAAAAGAGCTTAACTATGGACTCTGTGGGGGTTCCTTCTTCGTAAGTTTAGTCCCTCAGGCCTGAAAAAGGGATAAAATTATACATGAGAGTACTTTTCTAAAGAACTGAAGTTCCATAGAGTATACCTTTGTTCGTACAGTTGACCGTCTGGACCGAAAAATGGGTAAACTACCGGCGGACAAACTTGACTTCAAATTTCAGTTTAACGAGCGTGAAAGGCCACAAGATCGCTCGGCAATATTTTCATGTTTAGAGGGTCTGAAAAGGGCTTAAAAGGAGACCCATTATTTTTTGGGAGTCCTGAGGGTGAGACCAAGAGCGAAGAAGAATCATGCAAATGAGGCTCAAACTCATATTCAGGAAAGACTATAAGGACTCCCGAGCCTATAGTGTTTTAGAGACAACATGGACACCATAATGCAACCAGGACCTACCTAGGGCATCCATGTTCTGGTGAGATCTACCACCAAGTTGCAACACTTCTAAAGCAGATATGATGGATCTGTGTCACAACCTGATGGGATCTATCCTATGGCAGAGGAAAAAGGAAATGAGGCACAAAAGTCGGGGTAATAACCTAACCTATATGCTCAAGTTGATTCTTGGAAAAACATTTCATGGACCGTTAAAATTTTCTCAAAACTCAAAAAAATTGTCTCAATACCCAATCAAATCCCTCCCAAATAACTCCTGAATCACTCTAAATGGTTTTTGGCATAAAGAAACTGATAAGGGAGGCCAAAAAAGTGACAAAAAGAGGCCAAAAAGTCTATAAATAGAAGTTGCCAGCTCATTATCACCATTGTTGATTTGGAAATTGACTCTGGAGCCAAAAGACCCCCTTTGCTAAAAAAGGTGATTCTGGGAGATATAGTGGATGAAACGAACTTCCACTTGGACCAAGTAAGTACAAACTCCCCTATCTAGCTATTCAATTCGTCAATTTTGCATTTTCTTTCATTTTTTGGGTGGGCGTCGACCTTTAAAAGGTCGACCCTAGGTACACACGGGCTGTCTCTAGACAGGTTGCGTGTACACTCAGGTAGAGTAAAGTCTTCCCATGTGTACATTCGACTGTCGCCTCTACAGCTCGTGTGGACCCCCCTTTTATAGAAAAAAAGAACTAAAGAGCAATCGCTGACCCTCCTAAACTTTGTTTTGTTGGCAGGATGTATGTCCAGTGGAGGGAAAGGGAGCATGAAGCAATTAGTGAGTTGGTTGCGGGAGATCCGAATGTCATGGTCATGTTGATGTAGTGTGGTTTACTGAAGTTCTTCCTGTGTCCATTTATGCGAGCGTAACCAAGGCTACTGAATGCCTTGATCATCTATTGGCACCCTGATGCAGAGGCCTTCATGCTAGAGGGGCAATCACTGGTGCCCACCACCGAGGATATCTACTTTCTGACTGGCCTCTCAAGGAGAGGGGAACTAGTCAATTTCAGTACATTTCCTAGGGGACTGCTTAACATTGCGGAACTGATAGCTGAGCACTGTGAGGCTAGGACAAAACGTGTGAGCTCCTAGGTGCCCATAAGTAAGATTACTAACCTATCGCTACAAGCGATATTATTGCTTATTAGGCAGATTATCGGTTCAGCAGCCTTGCATCAGGCATCTCACGCACAGATGAACTTTGTTATCCAGTGCTTGAATGCACAGACTTTCAACTGGAGTACCACACTACTTGAGTGTATGAAGAGGCAATTGAAAAATTGTCGACAATAGACACAGAGGAACTTCAGGTTCGGGACGATTTTGTGTTCATTTTTCTTTGAGAGAGTTCCGAGCTTTAGTCCTCGGGAAGTGGTATGAGGACATCAGGCCTCTTTTCCTGCAGTATGTAGATGGGTAGTATTACTACCGCGACAGGATGGTGGAAGGACCAATGAGTCCTTTGATGATGACTTTTTCGCATGGCTATCACGACAGATCCTTGTGATCGAGGATTACCCATACACAAGGATAGATTTTTCTAGAGATCCTGAGATACCCGTGCCTCCTGGTGAGGAGCGAGCGGAGATGGGTAAGTCTCCACCTTTGTAGTTTTTTTTGTTTGTATATGTAATTTTTATGTTGTTTTTGTTATATATATCATTGTTTTTGTATGCCAGAGTATTTGACGGGTATACGTTTGTCGCATGCAGATGTGGGACCCATGCGACCTGTCGATTATGCATGGAACAGATGTTGTCCTCGGCTAGAAGCCGTAGCTACCGCCGGGGGACCAACAGTAGCAGGGAAACTCCCAACCGGGAAGGCTAAGAGGGTCCTTATATGGGTTGAGCGGAACTTCACTGCACTCACTCGCACAGTCCTGATGGCAGAGATAGAGGACCTGCCACCATCCATACAGCCTCATGTAGTGGGGGCACCTCGGACGTGGGTCTGATTGTTGAGGCATTTAGCCCATGCTGTGGACTATTATAACAAGGCGCATAGGCCCTGAACCTATTTAGACCTTTTATGTGCCACGAGCACTACTTGTATATATTTTTTGAGGGCATAAGCCCTATGTCTCATATTAGTCCCATTTTTTAGGCGCTTGCATCCATCTATGTACTCTGGTTATTTTATGATGTTATATATGGTTTTTTTTATCTTTTGTGCCTTAAGGATCACATGTGAAAAAATGTATTTACATGTTTATGTCAATGTTCTTTCATATGTGTGCAATATGCCAATCTAAAATTTTATTATCTAGAGTATCTGTAATTTGGTTTAATCTCCTAGGAACATGAAAATATGTAATACAATCAAAGTTTCATTCTAAGAGAAGTACCCTAAGGAATCGTCGGTGTAAGGTTGGAGCATGAACCTGGTATACTCTGTTTAGCTAAGACACAACCAGTTGAGCGTCGAGATAGAACCAGAGATGAGAGATACCCAATGACAAAGAGTCACGAAGCAACTCAATAACTACACTATACTCGGTGACATTATTTGTGGTGTCACCTAAGAATATACCTCCAGAAGATAACAATTGGCCCTGAGGTGTAAAGATTACCCAAGCTGCAGAGGCAAGCCTCTGAGTGTGCCGACTAGCACCATCTGCATACCCAACGAACACCTCGTAATCACTTGACATATGCCATATTGATGAAAGATAACATCAATGACACGTCCATAACACTTAAAAGAAACTAAAAAGTAATAGTACAAAGACTATACATATGTTACAAAAAGTTACCCACAGTGACCTGCCTACGAGTAATACTTCTTGAGGTAGATCCCATTTCTAGGCTCTGCCAAAGAATTCCCTTCAAAATCAACCTGACGATAAGCACCCTTTTTTAAGACCTCTTTTATGATGAAAGGTTCGAACCACATGGGTTTGAATTTTCCTGCCCCTAGGGGGTCCTTATCTTGGTCATAAACTAGGACAAGGTCGCCTTCAAAGAAAATTTGAGGACGAACGGACCTATGATACTGACACTCGACCTTATTTTTGTGAGCCTCGTTGGCCAGGGACGCATCACGACACTTCTCATTCAGCTTCTCAAGGTGTACTAATCGTTCTTCAAGTGGAGAAGTGTCTGGCAATAATTGTACTGCCAATTTTAGAGATGGGATCTGACATTCGATGGGCAAGACTGCCTCCAACCCGTAAACGAGTTGAAAAGGTGAGAAACCGGTTGCACTCTTAATAGATGTTAAAAATCCCATAATGCTAAGTATAACATCAAATGCCAATTTGACTTGGCTGAGTTGATAGTTCAATGTAGAATAGTCTTAAGAGTTTTGTTTACAGCTTCCACCTTCCCATTGGCTTGGGGGTAGTAGGGTGATGAATGCTCCTACCATAACCCAAGCTTTGATGTTAATTCGGTCATCATTTGGTTTTGAAAGTGACTGCCATGGTCAATAACAATCTCTCTCGGGACGCCGAACCTTGCTATGATTTGGATGAATAAAAAGAGAGTTGAAGTCTCTCCATTATCTTTAAACGTTAGCATAGATTTGACCCACTTAGTGAAGTAGTTGACAGCTACAATGATATAGCGGTGCCCCCTTGCTGACGGGGGGTTACAAGTAGTGTAATAAATCCCCCACTTGGTGAAGGGACCAACTGTGATGACAGGAAACATAGGAGCAGGATGTGCCCTCATCTTCCAAGAAAAGATTTGGCATGGATGGCACTTCTTGACTGATTCGATACAATATTTGATAAGTGTCGGCCAGAAGTAACCTGCTCGTAGAATCTTTTGGGTTGTTGCCAACCCAGAAAAATGACCACCACAAGCTCTGGTATGGCAATCGTTGAGCAAGATGACTACCTCCTCATGTGTGAGACATCGACGTAAGATGCAGTCAACACCTCTCCGATACAACATATCATCGAGTATGAGATAATTCTTAGCCTGATGGCGTATACGTCGGCGCTCATCATGAGAAGCAGAAGTGGGGCACTTCAAATTCTGGAGATAGATAAGTATATCTCCATACCAGGGATCTGAAGATGAAATAAAAAACATGTCTCCCTGGATAGGCGATTCTTCAGGCACAACGTCACTTGACTCAACCAAAAGTTCCGATTTAATAAGTTCTGCGAAGACCAATGACTTATTGTACTTTGCTGAAACGAAGTCTAAGTCAAATTCCTAGAGGATGACTATCCATCTACTGATTTTTATGCCTATAACCCATCGTGTCAACATGTATTGGAATGGATTTATGACAACAATGATGGTGGTCTTGCGAAACAGAACATAATGACAGAACCATTGAACAGCATGAACTGCTGCCAATGCAAGATTTTTGATATGAGAATAATTGAGTTCCAGTCCTACGAGGCCTCGAATCAGGTAATAGATCACGTATTCTGATAAAAAATCATCTTCATGAACTAAAACCGTGCTAATGGTTGAATCTATGGTAGCCAGATATAATAAGAAATATTTTTTATAGTTAGGTGGTCGTAGCAGAGGTGTAGTTGTGAGGGTGTGTTTTAATGCATCGAAAGAGCGTTGAGTAGCTTCATCCCAGAAAAAAGGAACGTCTTTCTTCAGTAAACGCATAAATCCCTTGGTGATTTCGACATAGTTGGCGATGAAGCGTCGTAAAAAGTTTGCCTTGCCTTGTAGACTTTGAAGTTGAAGGATTGTGCATGGGGGGGGAAACTAGATTATTGCCTCCACCTTGAGAGGACCGACCATGATCCCTATTGTTGATATGATGAAACCTAACAAACTTCCAAATGTTATGCAGAAACTACACTTGCTTGGATTCAAGTGAATCCTAAAGTAGCGATAGCGTTCAAAGATTAGTCTAAGGTGTGTGGGATGATTCGTTCTCTTATGAGATCGTGATGCTAAATCATCTAGGTAGGCCTCGACTATATTCTTGAGATCATGAAAATAAAGAGACATAGCCAGCTGGAATGTGGCTCCATCATTTTTAAGACCAAAAGGCATCTTACGATATGCGAATGTACCCCAAGGACAGATGAATGTTGTTTTGTGTTGGTCTTCCGGTTTGATTTGGATTTGATTATATCCTGAAAAACCATCCATGAAAGAAAAGGCTTTGCAACTAGCACATTCATCAATGATCTGGTCGATGAATGGTGTTGGAAAATTATCTTTGGGACATGCCTTGTTCAAATCATGGAAATCGGTACATACACAAATCGTGCCTTGTTTTTTATTGACCGACACAGGGTTTGACACCCATCGGGTCAAATGGATAGGATAGATAAAACCTGCCTTTAGAAATTTCTCAACCTCAATCTTGATGGTTGTTTCTTTCTTAGGATTAACTAGATGAAGCTTCTATCGAACAGGCTTGGCATCAGGATATGTTGTGATTTCATGTTCAACTATTTTGGGATTGATACCTGGCATTTCCTCATAAGACCAGGCAAAAACTTCACAGAATTCTTTGAAAAGATCCGTATAGATTTGAATCTCTTCGGGGGAGCAATCCACTCTGACAAAGACATTCTCCACGACGATAGGGTTTTGGGAGATGTTGATTGGTATAGTTTCAGTGATAGTTTCCATATTTCCCTCAGCATAAATTTCCTATGTAGCTAAGAGATTAATAGGACACGGTTGATCTTCCGTCATGGTCACGGTGAATTCTCCAGCTTTGATTCGACTTAACTCTGGGAGAAAATATGATCTGTGATGAAGATCTTCCCAAGGTTTGTTCGAAATAGTCATTGCTTCAATTACTGCTTCATTCGAAGGCAAGACTAAGTCTAACTAATCGACGTTAGCGAGAGAACCCGGAGCCCAAATAGGCTCTAAAAGTGGATCTAACTCTTGTGAAGGAGTTGGATCAGTGTTAGTTGAAGCTTGTTGGACTAAGGAGTACGCTACTTCAGCAGCTAACAAGGGCATGGACATGCCTGGGTGCCCTGTCTCATCCATCGTGGCTGATGGGAAAGGAAGTATCCATGGATCCTCGAAGTAAGTCGTGCGGAACATCGACACTTGAAAAATATCAACCTTATGGTGATTGGATATAAATTTGATATCGCCTTGAGGAGGTGGGTAATCGAAGGTACCCATCAATGATGGGCACAAACCAACTCCTACATTGACGACACCTGGTTGACGATTATCTATCATTGGGACCGTGGATGCCCCTGAAGCTAGGTTAGGTCTGGAGAAAGACAATTGATCGATGGTCACTATCCAGCCCTCGTGTGGAAACAATAATACCCGTAAAAATGCAGCAACCACAGCTTGCATAGCATGAGTCCAACTCTATCCTAACAAGAGGTTATAGTCAAGGGGAGCATCGACTACCTCTACTTTGACACACACGGTCTTCCCTCCTAACTGCATGGGGAAAGAAGGAACGATGCCATGTGGTTGGAATGAATGACCATCGAAAGCAGTGAGGAGAGTAGGTGATGGAGACAAGATGGGTTGGCCAATGACCTTCCAACATGCCAATGAAATAACGCACGTCAAGGCACCCTCGTCAACCACCGTATTTCGTGTAAACATTTTCGTGGGATAAGACACTACTATCTGAAATGCTACGTGGTAAGGAAAATGAGGTTTTAAGTTAGTTGTATCTAACATGATGGTACCTGGATTAGAATTCTCAGTAGAGCCCAAAGTGGTTAACAAGGCTTTACCCTGAGTAGGGAAGCTTTGGAGGACCTCCAAAGCATAAATTGCACAAGGGGTTTGTGATAAATCTTCCACCACAGAGTAGTTCTGAGCGGCCCTTGCATTTGGGTTATGAGAAGCTTTTTTAAATGCACCCTTTGGAATGCATGTCATTGTTTCTCCCAACGTCTTCTCAATATGTAGAGGAAGAGATGGGAGATCAACTTCTTTACCCTTCTCAGAAGCACTTGGTTTACTATAATATTTCACTCTAGTCGATATGAAAGCATCACCCCTAACCATATATACGTTCGTGGATGAGGGATTGTTCGGAGGTGGGAAAGTTTCTTAGCTGTCCCCTTCCGTGCTTGCAGGGGCTTGGGTTAGATTTTGCCCATGTTGAAAGGGATTAGTCAACACTTCTTTTTGTTGCTGCGTGACAAATTTTTGGGCCTCTGCAAGCCGAGGACATAGATGGGTCAGGTGGTCTTCTGCGCATAAGTTGCAAGGATACCTCACCTTCCGTTTTTAAGTGTTATCCCCGCCAAAATTATCGTTGGGTTTTTTTATCCCCCTTACCCTTCTTTCATTATTTTTTCTTCACTTCAGGTTTTTGGGTGGCCTTTGGGTTAGTCAACTACACTGTGTGTACTTCTGATGTTTGGGTAGGGGGAGCAGCCAAAACAGTGGTTTTTTTGGCCGTTGTGTGTTGTATGGATAACTTTTGCAACTGCTTCGTCAATTGCTCAGAAGGCTTGTTTTTTGTTGAACCGATAAGACCATCGGCATGCGGTCCAACTCTCTGTCTAGTTTTATCCAGTATTGAACGCGACGCATCTGGAAAGATGTTGTATAATAAACCAAACTGAGAATAGATGAGCTCAAACTGTTGAGCCCTCATGATGGCATCTTCTTTAGAGAAAACTCCAGATGTCACGATGTCTTTGGATAACTACGGGACCAAAGACTTAAGGAACCAATCAAGAAGGAATGCTGGTGGGACTGGTACTTTGATTAAACTCTTTCGGCGTCTCCATTGTTGGATGTGATTAGAGATATGGTCCATTATTGTCTGTTTGAAATTGGTGAGAATCTCTATGCCAGCATCATATCTCATAGGTAGCTAGAAATGGTTAAGGAAATCCATCGATCTCGATGTACCATTTCGTGCCACTCCCAATGAGAGTATGTTGAAACAATCGCAACTAAACGGAGTCATCTTTCAATGAGTTAGATGAGCACCAAAGATGAAAGGTAGTCACATGATCACCTGGATATTCATTAGGCTTGGCTTTGAACTTTGGAATGTCCGAAGGCAACTTCGTCGGCATAGGAGGCCAACGCAGATCATGACAGATAGGGTCATTCAACAATCGTGTCAAATATGGCAAGTGTAAAGTCATCAGGAAAGGTATTTTAGGTTGTTTCTAATAACCTGGGAAAAAGGGAACTAGAATTTGACTGGCACCAGGTTGCTAGGAAAAGTTTGGCTGCTGGCCCGAATTCTGATAGAAACCATGGCCCTCGCCAGCATAAGGATTTTTCATATTTGGAGACATCATCGGCTGATTTCCAAAAAAGGACATAGGTTGTTGGACATACATTATATTCGAAGGACTTTGGGAAGGATTACCCCATCCCGGTCCCGTGGGGATATGCATAGTAGTTTGTCTAGGGTTCCATTGATTGTGGAAAGAATTACCCCAAATCGACATTCCGGATGAGGGAACAGATCCTTGTCCTGAATTCCAAGGTCCTGCTAGGTTTGCCCACTGTGTAGGAATAGTACCCTGCACAGGAGTAGATTGTAAAAAAATGGGGTTGCCCCCAGTCGAAAAAGTGACTAATGAGAAGGTGTTGTTACCAAACATTCTATTCCAAGAAAACAGTGTCGAACCTACTAGCATACTATGCGAAGGTGGTCCTTGACTCCCCACTCCAAATAAACTATTAGGTGTAGGTTGCTCGATAGATTGCTGATGCAAGCCACCGAGTGAAGGGGATGAAGGAGGGATATGACCTCCTCTATAAGGAAAAGCGTTAAAAGGGACAGGAGTTCCCCCCAAGTGACCTTGTAGAGGAGTGCTAGAGCTCCCTGCCCCCAGACTCAAAGTCTGTAAAGTGGAGTAGGAAAGTGCAGGACTTGTACCTGAACTAGGCATCTCGTATGAGAACGGAGGGCCTGTCGCACTAGGTTTGAAGGGGGTTGTGGCTTCCGCCAAAGACAGGTTCGGTCCACTGTGTGAAGTAGTTGTGGTCGAGACCATGGTGGCTCGGACTGACGATGATGGGTTCAGAGATGAAATCTCTCCTATGGTGACAACCGTGGTGGGAATTGAAGAATTCCCAAAAGGGGTAACAACATTTGTTTCCATTGTTGTATGTGACACCTCCGGGGTTTTTTTGGGCACAATGGTTTGTAACGCGATCACTTCAAAAGACCCTTGTTGGTCTAGCTTTCACCTTAATGGTGGCGGGGGTGGCTCCAGTGTAATCGGTGGCAGGCCAAGAAGCCTTCGTGACTGGTGGAGCTCGAGATCCTCCACTGTGTGAGAATATCCAAGACACTCTAAGTTAGTCTAAATTTTCAAAAGCAACACACACTAAGAAAAGTCCCTAGAAAATAAGACAAGCAAACACTAAATTAATTGGAAGAACAGTCACAACAACCAACACTAGAGAAACTTACCGGTGCAAGTGCAACTCGAACATGGAAGCACCCTCTGGGTATACTCTGCAAAGCATGGCCTGATGTCTATCCTAGGTACCACAGTATACCCCCGTAGTGACCTATGTATGTCCCTAACAATATTGGCAACTAGGTTTCCAGCGCGCGAACAGTCACCAGGCGGGTACAGTCGAAAGTCAGGTAGACCACAATGAGTAGGGTATCAAGCCCAAAACCTGTCAAGGGTATAGAGAGAAAATTTTCTGAAAGATGATTGAGGACCTCGAATGTATTCGAGACCCATGAATCCCCATGGTAAATGCAAATGAAGGAATCCCAAAACAAGCCCTCTATATGTGTTCTCCACTACGATTGGTCCAGCTTTGGAGGGGTTATCTTCGCTACCTTTCCGCATGCGACCTCATGTTTATCCCTTGTGTTAGAGGGGGGTCCCAGATAACTTCCACAACACTGGACTTAGACACTCCCTATCTCAGACTCCAATGTTTGATTTAAAATGGCCTTGAAGAGTTTCCTCTCCAACCTAATCCAAGGCCCTAGTCCTGAACTAGTTTGTGAACCCTATAAACATAAAAGTCTAGTATATTTTAAATTTAGCGTTGATTTTGATGGCTTTGTCTTACCTCAAGGGGTATGAGGGTGAAATTGATGATGTGAAAAATATGAAAGCAAAAAATGAATGAAAAAGCTAGAAACAAAACTTTTACTGAATGCAAAATTTCACAACTTTTCAAAAAGAAATATTTTTTTAATTTTTCTAAGATTTTGGACAACAAACTCAAAGGAAATTTCACTTGACTACAAGCTACTTATGCTCTAATAAAACTAAAAAAACTTATGAAATAATGACTTTTCCCTAGCTAAAGATGCAAAAACACACTCTTCAACAAAATAAGAAAATGAAAAGAGATTTTTTTTTATTTAAATGAAAGTAAAGCAAGAAAGGGAAAATACCGACAAGCAAAAAAACAAGAAAAACAATTCCAGCCTAAATCGCAGATCGCAAAGAATCAGGTCAAAAAACACACACAAGCAATTTTAAAAACAATGACTCACACTTGTCTAGAAACCTTAAATTTTTTATTTTTTTTACTTTTATGACAACTTTTTAACTGAGAAAAAGCAGGCTAAGGGTAAGATTAATCCTAAGTTACTGAATGCTCACACAGAGATTCAAATACCTGAAAGGAGTAATTCCTATCAAGGGAAAGGATGACTACCTTACCCTCAACAAAAAGTATCCTGCACAGGCACGTGACTGTTACTCAAACAGCACGCCTGTGAACACGTACTGAGTAGAGATAGAAGGTGTGTACACGTGGGATGACTTTGTATAGGCCGCATGTATATCTAAATTCTAAGAAAAAAAATGCAAATAGACAGACCAAACCAGGAAGAGACCTGATCTGATATTGATAATGAGGATCCCTTGAAGGCTTGGACACTCCTTCTAATAGAAAAACAAATAATCCAAGGAAAAATGATAAGGCAAAAACAATCTGAGTTATACCTACTAGCCAACAAGACTTCAGACAGAATTCTAGAAAACCCCCTGAGAATATGTGATTCTGATAGGGAAGAGGGTGACTGCCTCTGAGGTTCTTTGAACTCTACATGCTACTCCTACCTCTACAACTAGCGTTCACACATGTGTTGTAAGAGGGTAGGGCGTGGGTACACGTGTTTAGACCTTGTACAGGCCACGTGTACCTCTATGGGTCCTGAAAAAAATAGTCAAGCAAAATTCAGGGAAAGATGGTATTGAAAACCAGATTCCCTGCTAGCTCAAACCTTACAGAAATGAAAAGAAAAGATAGGCAAGAAAAACTAGTCTTTAAACTACCCAAAAACTAAATAAAATTCCAGGAACCCTAGAGAGTCTTCCCCAATATGGTTGCCAATTCTGTTGTTGGGAAAATCTCCCTATGGACTAGAAAATAAAGTTCATAATTTGCATACAGATAATGATCGAATAGAAACTACTTTCTACCTTCAACCCTTGATTTAAATCCCCTTTTCTTAGTAAATGCATGGAAAGATCAACCTACCTCATATCCGGCGTTTGGTGTCGATCCTCCATTGTGCTTGATTACTTGTTCGCAATACTCCTTCCAAAGATGACCTGCATCCAAGACAAGCAACAACTATGCATGCATGCTACTTCTATACTAACGGGTTAGAAATCCAAACATAAACTAATCAAACCATAAAAAGTTCATGAATTGGGATAGGAAAATCATTTTCTTTATTACTTTGAATGAGTCAACTTAAAAAAGATGAGACCGACCACCGCTCCTTGAACCTGATCCTGGGATCCTCTTCTTCTGTCCTCCAACTACTTTGCTTTGAATCTCCTTTGGCATAAGGAAAGGCTAAAGGGTTGGGACAATGGGAATACGTAAATGGGAAGAGTTTCTTTGCTATATTTTTCCTTCTCCAAATGGGACTCCTACCCCTTCTTTTATAGGCTAGAAGGAGCTAGGTATTTGGATGAACCCTCAACCATGCATGGCCAGAAATTTCAGTTAACTCACCCATAACTTTTTGTTTCGTCGGAAACTTTCATTTTTTAGTGCTTTTGTAGGTACACACGGGCTTTTTTGAGTCAGCCAGCATCTACACACATGCAGTAATGGGTTAGGGTGTGTGGGACTTCATAAAAGAGGATTTTCAGAGAGTTGTTTAGCAGTGCTTTGGCAAAGAAGGGATATGAGTTGGCCTGATGCCAAGTAAGCATGTGTGGTGAAATTTAGGGTTATAACACTGAAAATCCAACTTTTACCCCCTCAAAGTTGATATGTGGATTTCTGGACTGGTGCTTCTGGTTTTCTGGTACTTCTGGTACTCTGGTTTTTTGGTTTTCTGGTACTTGGTGAAAACTAGGGTTTCGCTTTCCAGGAGATCTAGCTACTGAAAAGGTGCATTGAAGGTGCCAAAATGATCCTTGGGGGAGGGCGCTTTTTTATAGATGGTTTTGGGGTTGAAAATCTTCTCCATCAAAAAGCCCTAATTTTCATGTACGACAACAGTGACGTTTTTCACTTGTGAAAGATGCTTCCTTCAGCTTGGATTTGATACCATGTTAATGTTTAAGCCATTATTATAGATGTTTGCATTTCATTAGATAACAATAGCATAATCCAAGATCACTGAGAAATACACAATCACAAGAGACAGAACATTTATCCTGGGAAACCCTCTAGGGGAACAAAACTCAACAAAACTTCCTTAATATAGATAGCCAATACAATGCCAATAGATCTCTTATGCTAATACATAAATTCCTCTCCTAGATCTGCGCCACTCTCTCTCTCCTTTGTCAATAACAAATCAGAACTTGTCTCTCAAACTGAGCAAGTGAGTTGTGTCTAAGTGAGGATCTAGCCTCCTTTATTTATACAAGTCTGGCACGTGTGAAGTGTCTCTTCACTGGCATGGCTGAATTCTCAAACTGGGTGGGTAACCCCACCTTTATTATATTTCTGGGTCTCTTTAATAATTGTTGGGGCTGACTTCTTATTCTGCCTATTACAATTGTCTTTTGGCCAATCCGCAAAAGGGGATTTGGTCCTATTACAATAACCGACATGATCAATCCACAATGGGGATTGATCCTATGAATAATATATCAATAATAATAAGAATACTCTTTGCAGTTACATTATTTCAAGAAAGGATCCAACAGAAAGGCAAAGAAAGATAGAGGAAAGGAATCAAAGGGTCAAGAAGCCACTGTTACACCCAACTCATCCCATCCTATTAAAGGATTGGAGAAAGGAAAGTCCATTGTAGGGGAGCCTACTACATCCAAAAATAATAAAGCCACCCAATCTCATAAAATAAGTCAAACCTCGATTCCAAAAGCTAAAAGACAGAAGAAGGACATGAGCTAGGGGAATGATCAAACAGTGCTCCTGAAGAAACTACTGAGTTATCACCAGAACAATCCAGCCAGTTGGAAAAGACCCATGACCTCAACATGAAAAGCAAGAAAAAGGGTCAAAATGAGAGTGTGTCAACATAACACATCCTAGAAGGACCCACCACATCTAAGAAGGAGAATCCTGCCCATTCTAAAGTACCTATCCCAACATCGAGTCCTAAAGATCAATTGTCATAGAGTAAGAAACGAAATAGGAAGAAGACAGATCAACAATAGATTTCACATGATATCCCTGAGGAAACTGTTGAGCCCCCTCAAGAATCGGTTAAGGAGTTGGAAAAGACCTTCGAGGTAGTTATTGTGTCTCCTCAAAAACCAGTTAGTGAGTTAGAAGAAACTCCTCAGATGACAAGTGGAAACAAATGGAAACTCAAAATGGGGAAGGCTCGAAAGAAACAAATTTCCAAGCCTACACCTCAATATTCTAGAATGGAGATAAGGACTGATTAGCAAGGGCAGACTCCAGGACCCACACTTTGGCCCTTCAAGATAAAAATCAAATCAACGTAGAAGAAACAAGTGTCTAGGCCTATAACTTCCATTAAGATGAAAAAGAGGAAGTTGTTTGAGGAGACTTCCACCCCTATCATAAAATCTAAGTAAGTCTCACTTCCTATACAAAGGACCACCAGAAGCATGGCCAAGAAGACAATAGTTCCACATATGCCTTCTCTTCAAAGAGAGCTCATTGATATCTCGAATTCTCCAGAAAAATAAAGTGGCTATGGAGCTATGATTAGTGAGACAGAGGGGTTGGTGACAGAAACCTTAAGGGGTATGAGAAAGGAAAAGGAATCTCGAGAGGAGGTAATTAATAAAACAACCCCATCTACTCCGGAAAAATATCTGAGCAAACAACAATTGATAGTGAAGATTGGGAAGCTGAAACAAGAAGTTGCAGAGTACCAAGTATTGGATAGGCATATTAAGGCAGAGAATGAGAAAATAAAAGAATAGAAGGCAGAGGTCTCTGCTAAAATCAACAAAGTCTTATGATTGATCCAATACACCATGGAAATTAAGAGAGAACTGAGGATCTAAGCTTCTGGTTTTAACATCCTACAACTAGAGAAATAATGGGGAGTGGTTCAATTTTGAAAAAAGTTTTGATTATCAATTTTGATGTTGTTGCATGAGGAAATGCAATGAATTTAGAATGGGGGAAATGTTGAGTCTCCATTTTGACACTTCTAATGCCCTATATTACCCTCTATCTGAGCCTATTTTACCTATTCTATGTGTAAATTCTAACCTTGTACAATATCTACTGCAAATTGATATTCAGAAAAGATACAATGGAAAATACAAACATTACATAGAGAATTTTCCCCTGGAAACCCAAACCGGGAAAACCAGCATATATTATATTCATACATTGTGTTACATTATTTACAATACAATATACATATAGGAGCCAACGGCATCAAAAACCCTAACCCAATGACTTGGATTAGTCCAAAACCCTAATTCCTTAATCGGAAAAAGAAAACCATCGGCAAAAAACCATGTGCCGAAAAACCACCTAAATAAAATGTGGTCCCGGTAATATGTCGTCTCGATGTGAAAAATATTTTCAGGGGAGTTGCCCCTAAACCCCCGCACAGGAGGCTCTGGCCCCCTGCACCCCCCAAGGGGGGGCCTATCAGCCCCCCCTCTAACCCCCCTGTGCACCCGACGTAGATTATAACACATACCCAACATTCTCCCACTTGTTCTTTTCTTTGCACATAGGGGGTTACAGGGTTACATAGTCAACAATCCAGGGCAACAATGCCCATGGATCCTCTACACCAAGAGAACTTATTAGTGATCACATATTTTGTTAATGAATATGCAACATTCTTCAAAGTGTCCACCTTCATCAGTGATAATTTATTTTCTTCAATCATGTCTCTCACAAAGTGATATTGAACATCAATGTGATTTGTCTTTGAATGATAAGCAGGGTTCTTCGCCAAGAAAATTTCACTCTGACTGTCACACTCTATCCTTATAGCTTCTTGTACCAACCCAATACCTAAACAAAATCTTTGTAACCATATTTCTTCCTTACTTGCATGAGTGGATGTCATGTATTCAGATTCTGTAGTTGAAAGTGCCACTACAACCTGTCTTTTTCTTATCCAACTTATTGCTCCTCCAAACAGGTTAAACACATACCCGCTTGTAGATCTCCTATGATACAAATCCCTAGCCCAGTATGCATCCACAAAGCCATGTATATCGACCACTCTATCTAATCCTGGTCTTCCTTCGTAGCACAATCCATAGCTAGCAGTGCCACGCAAATACCTAAAAACCCTTTTTACTACTGCCCAATGCTCCTTCCCTCGTTTTGACATATACCTGCTCAAAACTCCCACTGCATGTGCAATGTCCAGTCTAGTATAGACCATTGCATACATCAAACTACCAAATTCACTCGCATATGGAACATGAGACATGTCCTCCTCTTATTCATGTGTCTTGGGACACTGATCCACAGATAACTTTACACCAACAGGAATAGGAACCTTGACCGGTTTACATCCCTGCATATTAAACTTCTGCAATATTGTCTCGACATATTTTCTCTGATTTAACCAGAGTTTCCTCCTTTTTTGATCTCTTTTAATTTCCATGCCCAAAATGAAATTTGAAGCACCAAGATCCTTCATGTCAAATTTAGAGGACAACTGAGTTTTCACATCCTAGATAATCTCCTTGTTGTTTCCTATCAGCAACATGTCATCCACATACAAGACCAAATAAATCAAATGATCACCAATTAATTTAGAATACACACAATGATCCTCTTTGCTTCTTGTGACGCCAAGTCCCAGCATATAAGTATCCAAATTTTGATACCACATCCTTGGTGATTGTTTTAAACCATACAGGGACTTTTTCAGCTTGCATACCATCTCCTTCTTTCCTTTCACAGCATAACCTTCTGGTTTCTTCATAAAGATTTATTCTTCCAGATCCCCATCCAGGAATTCTATCTTCACATCCATGTATTCTATTTCAAAATCAAATGCAACAACAATAGATAACAAAAATCTTATAGAGGTTAACTTGGCAACAAGAGAAAAAATCTCACCAAAATCAATTCCCTCAACCTGGGAATAACCCTTTGCTACTAATCGAGCTTTGTATTTCTCCACTTTTCCTTCTGCATTCAAATTCTTTTTAAATACCCATTTTCTACCAATGGGATTTCTTCCAGTTGGCAACTCCACTAGATCCCAAGCCTCATTCTTATCCAAAGATGCCATTTCTTCTTCCATGGTCCTTTTCCAGAGATATCCATCCTCTGAATCCACTGCCTCCCTGACAGTTCTAGGATCATCATCAGTAATAGCCAAAGAAAAATTTGAACGAAAATCAGATGGACTATACCTTTCTGGTAGCCTTCTTTCTCGTTCCGATCTCCTCAATACTGGAGTATGAGGATCTTCTTCTTCTGATTCATGTTCTTCTGTAGAGGTTGCTTCATCATCCTTTAAAGAAAACTCTATCTTCTTTGGTTCTTCCTTACTTGGTAGGACTTCCTATTTAACAACATCCTTCATTTCTCTAAATACCACATCTCGGTTATAGACTACCTTCTTAGTTTCTGGGTTCCAAAGCTTATAACCTTTGAGACCATCTTTATATCCAATAAAGATACATTTTTCATCCTTCTTATCCAGCTTACTCCTATTCTCCTTTGGAACATGAACATATGCATCGCAGCCAAATACCTTAAGATGTGTGAGAGAAGGTTCCTTACCAGTCCATACCTCTTGTGGAGTCTTGTCACCCAACGCTGATGAGGGTGATCTGTTGACCAGATAACATGCAGTACCCACTGCCTCTACCTAGAATTCTTGCCCTATCCTGGCACCACTGAGCATGCACCTTGCTTTTTCCATCAACGTCATGCTCATCCTTTCTGCAACTCCATTCTATTGAGGTGTATATGGAGTAGTCTTCTGCCTTGCTATACCACACTTCTTACATAATTCTTCAAATTCATTTCCTCATAACTCTCCACCATTATCTATCCTCAGCACCTGAATTTGTTTCTCTGTTTGATTCTCAACAAGAGCCTTAATTTACAGGGATGATTTTAGGGGCTAAATTTCACTCATGGGCTAATTTTCCATGGTTTTTCCAAAAAAGATATTCGCTATTTTAAAAATTATTTGCCCAAATTATATAGGATAAAATTATTTTACCTTAAAAATTGCCAAAATTTTATGAAAACTATATAAAATCCTTAGAATTTGGAATATTTTTACAAAAATATAGCCAAACATTTATAGTTTGCATATGAAGGATTAGTAAGATTCGCCAAGGTTTCTAAATTTTAAAATAAATATCCATCCTTAAAATCATCCATGGCCTTAAAATCTTTAAATCTGTCAAAGACTTCAGATTTCTTCCTGAGGAAATATATCCAATTTTCCCTCGAGAAGTCATCTATAAATGAGACATAGTACACAGATTTTCCCAATGATGGGACTTACACAGGTCCAAAAACATCACTATGAACTAGCTATAAAATTCCTGCTGCCCTCATTGCACCGGAGGGGAATCTTACCCAATTTTGCTTGCCATATAGACAATGTTCATAGAAATCAAAATCCAGAGAGCAGTTAGACATACCTTCAACCATGCCTTTACCTTGTAGTAGTCGAATACCCTTCTCTCCAATATGCCCCAGTCTTTGATGCCACAACATAACCTTTTCTCTAGAGATTGTAGGAGTTCTTTCTTCTTCAACTTCAATATTAGGAACAATGGAGCTAGTACACCCATCACTAATAGTGCTTCCTAGTAGCTTATACAGAGTTCCAAACTGAACTCCCTTCATCAACACCATTGCTCCTCGAACCATCCTGCAAGTTCCTTTTTCAAGAATTGTTTTTACCCCTGCATCTTCCATTTTGCTTACAGAAATAAAATTTCTTGCCATACCTGGGATGTGTAGAACACTGGGTAGTGTTCTAATCCTTCCATCTATGAGTCTCAACTTGACCCTTCCTCTTCCTATGATTCTGGTTGTCGAATCATTACCTAAGAAAACATTACCTCCATCATACTTTTCATATTCGTAGAACCACTCCCTGTGGGGAGTCATGTGAAATGATGCACCAAATTCAATCAACCATGCCTCATGATCTGCATGTGTGCTTCAAGAGGCCAAGTACACATCCCCTCCTTCTTCCTTGGAGGTTTTTTCTTCTGTAGAAGAAGATTCTTCAGATCCCTTCTCTTTCTCAACTTTGGATCTACACTGCTTCTTGTAGTGCCCTTCTTTTCCACACCTCCAACATACCCTTAAAAACTTTCCAGGAGATTTAGATCTACCCTTAGACTTAGATGTCTGACTTGAGAAATTAGATCTATTTCTTTCCTGGGAACGTCCTCTTGCAAATAATGTGTTTGTGCTATGTCCTTCCATATTCTTTCGTCTCATCTCCTCCGACAACAAGGATGAGACCACTTCTTCAAACTTCAAAGAAGTTGTATTACTACCTATGGCCACAACCAGACTATCCCACGAGTCTGGTAAAGAACACAACAAATTGATACATTTATCTTCATCTGAAATTTTAATCTCAACAGATACTAACTGACTTACCACAGTATTGAAGGCGTTCAAATGCTCTGCCACCAAGTCTCCATCTCTCATCCTCAAGTTATACAACTTCTTTCTCAGGAATAGTTTATTTACCATAGACATAGACTGATACAAATTCCCCAACTTTTCCCATAAATCCTTGGTTATATCTTCTTTTGACACATTCAATAATACTGAATCGGAGAGACACATTCGGATTGTGCTCTTTGCCTTTCGATCCATCTTTTTCCAATCATCTGCAGAAGTTCCTGTAGGTGTAGTACCTGGATCTACCGTGATCCACTGATCTCTGTCCACTAAAATATCTTCCATATTGAACTTCCACATCTCAAATATTTTCCCATTAAACTTCTCAATCTCCATCTTCAAATTGCTTGCCATTTCTTTTCACCCGAAAAACAATACCGCATATCTCCCACTCTAACAAGGCTTATCACAATCCCGAGCCAAACCCTTGAACACAAAGGAGTCCCCCTGAAGCCAATAAAGCTCTGATACCAAATGTAAATTCTAACCTTGTACAATATCTATTTCAAAATGATATTCAGAAAAGAATAGAAAAGATGCAATGGCAAATACAAACATTACACAGAGATTTTTCACCTGGAAACCCAACCGGAAAAACCAACATATATTATATTCATACATTGTGTTACATTATTTACAATACAATATACATATAGGAGCCAATGGAATCTAAAACCCTAACCCAATGACCTGGATTAGTCCAAAACCGCAATTCCTTAACCGAAAATAGAAAACCATCGGCAAAAAACCATGTGCCGAAAAACCACCTAAATAAAATGTGGTCCCGGTAATATGTCGTCCCGGTAATATATCGTCCAGGAAATATGTCGTCCCGATAATATGTCGTCCCAGAAATATGTCGTCCCGGTGCAAAAAAAAATTCCGGGGGCACTGCCCCCAAACCCCTGCGTGCCCGACACAGATGCTCAGACACTACTACTTGTGCAAATAATATAACACATACCCAACACTATGAGAACATACTTGATTGTGTCCTCCATAAATACACTTGATCACCTTATTCATGTGCATGGAGAGGTAACTTATGATTAAGGCATGTTTTGTTTAGTTTTCTTGAGTTAATTCAATTAAATATTTGATTTTGTATGATCCTAATCATTTGAATCTTAAGCAACTCTGATCTGGTACCTCACTATTCTGGTACTACAACTATAGTGCATTTCGGTACTGTAGCTACAGCATGATCTGATACCAAGTCCATTCCCGTAGCAAAAGATCCACCTATTCTGGTGCTATCCGCTCAGTTTTATTCAGGTACCCGCACAATAAGGCATATGGTACTAGCACAAGTCAGCATTACATCTGGTACCATCACACTTTGTGCTATTCTGGTACCAAGTCTTGTGCCCATTCTGGTGTTGCTTGTGCACCTATTCCAGTATTCAGGGTTGCGACTGTGTGTATCTGGTACCAAACCCCTGTTTCCATAATTCACCTGTTGAATGAGTAGCTGATGGAGATTCTAAGAAGTCAGTTGGATCGAAGTTTCTAAAGACATTTTAGAGATCACGATAGACTTCATCACTCATGTACTTCGTTTCATGAGGATGAAGTCCATCCCTAGATATTCGATGTGAAATACTAATTGTAATATTTTAAAAACTATTTGATACTTATCCTTAGATCTTGATAGTATTGACTGACCTTCTTTATAAGGGATGTTGTATAGGTGATAGAATAAGATGGATTTAATGAATAAAGTAGCAAGAATCAAATGATACATATTTTCTTAATGTATAAGATGATGAACTATTGATTTAATTTACAAGTTGAAGAAATGCAAATGATTTGTTGTGCAATTCCTTGGTATGATAAGAACGTTTTAGTCTGTTATCTTTTTAGAGGCACCTTGTTGGTTCGGCAATGGCCCATTGCCCCAACCAAGGTAAACCTCTCTATACATGCTTTGTGTGATCTTGTGAGTATTTAACAGTTGTGTGTTTTTCAATGATTTCAAATACATTTTAAAGTTCAACATAGAATCATTTGCTTCTAAATCAATGTGAGTAATTAGATATTAGACATAATAGATAGTTTCCTTTTCTACTATTGTAGGTTGACATTTAATTGATGAAAGTTTGATGTGTGGGATTTTTAAGAAAATGTGACTATTTTGAGTTTGTTATTGTGGTGTTCTCAGTGGTACAGGAACCATAGGACTTTATCTCTTATCTTCATGTTCTATAATGAAGTCTCTTAGTCATGTTGGTTGTTCTCTGTGCTAAAGAAGGTTTGATTGAATATAATAGAGTTGGGATTGATTTTTGTTTAAGAGTAGTTAAAGTTGATTGTTAATTACTATTTTCGATTGCTACAGGGAACATGATATTATGTTCATCTCTCCATTTCATAAGCCTGGAATGTGTTAGCACTAGAAATTTTGAGAAAGTTAGAGGTTTTTCCTTAGGAAATAACCCCTTAGTGAAAAATTAAGGAAAGGGGTCTTAGTGTGACCCACATTATATTTTTATCCTAAGTTATTGGGTGATTAGATACTTTGGCGCATTGTGGATAAAGAGCCCACAAATCACAATGGTTGAGCGAGGCGCACTCAACTCTATGGTCGACATCTGATATCGGACCCCCCGCCGACCTTTCTTCCTTTAATGGTGGGGGAGGGGTCCGAGTTGGTGGTTTTAAAGCATGGGCCCCTTGCAACATGTCACCGCTACAGCAAATCCGACCCCCTTCACTCTTCCCTCTTACTGCCTACCCCCCCCCTCCGAGATAATCGCCATACCACCTCCCAATACCACTCGCACTCTTGCTGACATCTGTCCTCCACTCACACTACTACACACCTATTCCTTTTCCTCAGTTATTTCTCTCCCACTCGCCTCCTGACACTTGTTCCACTTACACTCCCTGTCACCTCCATTGTTATCGCCATTTATCCCTTGACCAATCACACTGCTCTGCCTCCACATCCTTTCCCCTCACCACATCACCTTCGCTCCTTTACACCTCATCTCTCGGATACTTACACTCACACATTCCCAGTCACCACCAACCGCATCCTTCCACATGGCCATCGTTCACTCATTGTACCATGATAGTTTGTGCCAAAAACCTTGCCAACTCACCATTATCTTCATCCATGTCTGCCTGACATTTATTCTTGCAAGCCCATACTGATCTGAGCTCACGTCTGACAGAAGAATGCATGCACATTCTGACAGAGAAGACACAAATGGAAAGCCTTGGATGCAGTGACCCGATCATGTATCTGGTGGTTGAAACTTCACCTCACCTCATAAATGGAAATTTGGAAAGGAATGACCATGGAAGCAGACTGTCGGCCCGTAGTACCCCTGCAAGAAGATTTTCCTTACAACCTATGTTGCTTTGAGCTTACGTCTGACAGAAGAATGCATGCACAATCTTACAGAGAAATCACCAACACAAATCTTTGATTGTAGTGGCCAGGTCACACTCTTGGTAGTGGCGAATTGTTCTGAGTATATTAGTGAGTTTTATTATTTTATGAAGTCATCAACTGGTTGAGAAGAGCTCCCTATTTTGTATGTTTTCATGCCAAAACTGCTGGCTAGTTATGTATAAAATTTTGAGACTTTCAGATTAATAGAAGTCAACCTCTTTCATCTCTTTGTAAAAATTGTTCTAAAATGCTCAGACATGGAGGATCTAGTCGAGGGTTGTTATGCTGTTGTAATGGAGGTTTGATTACAGTGGTATCGTGACTAGTTTTAGTCATCTCCCTTGTTATGTTTTCCCTCTTACACTGAATGGCTTGAGCATGGAGGATCCAGTTGAGTTGTTGTAGCTGCATTGTGATGTAGGTTTGATCATTTTTCTATTGTGACTGTGTCGTTTGGAAATATTTCAATGTCTGAAGCTTGAGCTCAAGAGTGCTCTTGAGTCTGAGTTTTTCTTCACCAAGCTGCTTGAAAGCCTGATTCCCATAGAATTCTTGTCCACCATTCTCACTAATCCTTCCCTCTGCTCGCACTTAAACTCAATTCACCGACTGAAGTTAATGTGACCCTCACTTACTAGTGCATTTCTTGTCTAGTTTTGTGTTGAAACATCATTCATATATTGAGTTTTGTCGATTGACCTCCACTCATATAAAACCAACATCCACTAAAAACTTTGATGGGTACTAGGCTTATCCTCCCGCAATCTGAGGGTGACTCTCAGTGTTAACAGAATGAACAGACCTCTCCCCTAAGAAAGAACGTTTTGATTGACTATTTTCTTGAGAATTTTTGTTATTAGTTTTCTCTTCTAAGTTTAGATTCGTGTGAAGCATTCAGAAATTCTAGAAATAGTGTATTATGTTATTAATTATTTCCTTCTTGAGCTAGATAAAATAGACATAGGTAGGTTACCTGTTCTCAACACATATAGTGTAACAATGCTATAGTTGGAAAACCCCCCTGTGGACTACACTAGGGTTCTAAAGTGTAGGCATAGCTAACCTTCTAAAGTCTCCTACTTTTAACAACTATCCCGACAATACTCCACATTCATGCATAAAGTACAAAGTATAGGGATCTGATATTCTTACCTTACACTCTATGTCTAGTGTCGATCCCTTTGCGTTCGATTTTTCCTCGCCTGTAAATCTCCTCCCAAGGATAACCTGCATTCACCAAAATACAAACAAGAAACTATGAACATGCATTCTATATATGAATTAGTGGGTTAGATGTCATAATAAAATATAAATCAAATATCAATATTGAACACATCATGTGGCGGGACGGAAAAAGTACTTCTTTATATTAATCTCACAAAGTCACTTACAAAATGAGATTGACGATTTCTCCTTGAACCTGGTCCTGGTCTCCTCTTCACCAAGCTCCAACTTCTTCCACGTATCTTTCTCCTCTTCAGCTCTCTCTAGAAAATGGATTAGGCTAGTAATGGAGGGAAAATGCTAGAATAGGGAATTCTGGCTCAAAACTCACAATGTGGCTACAAATTCTTGGGGAAAGGGGGGATTATGAAATGGGCAGAGTTTCACTGATTTCATGCTTCCTTTTGGAATGGGACCCCAACAACTTATTTTATATGCCAAAAATATATTTATCCGGTTGGGTGAGGGGCTATGGGCAGTCAATTGGTTAGGAAACTACCCAAAATCATGTATTCCCTTGCAACTTTTTATCTTTTGCAACTTTTGTGGGTATACGTGGGTTGTAATGGTGCAGCTAGCGTATGTACACTGGATGGAATGTAAGATGGCCTGATTCCAGGTATGCATGTATGGTGAAATTTAGGGTTATAAGATATGGCCCCTAATGTGTGAGGTTAGAAGAGAATCTGATGCCAAAATACATTACAAATCCTTACCAACGTACGAAGCGAGTGAGCCCAGGACCAGAGTTCGAGAGGTGACATCTCCAAAATAACAATTGTCTCATAGAGGCGGGCATACCCATGATCATGATTAAATAAATCATGACTACCAATCAAATACACTACAGATCCATGTCATATAACTATATAAAGTGTAGCCGCGAGAAGTACACAGTGGATCTACATCTCAAAATCGACACATATACATGAATAATATCCATCCTCAAGAATCTAATGACACCTTATGTCTAGAGATGAGGCTTTTATATCTGGAGCAACAACTTCAAGATCTTCAAAAATTGGGTAGAATTTTAATGTGAGTGTATGAATTCACTACCTAGAGGTCTTCGACGTCTTGTTGGGGAACATACAAGAGGATCTTGGTGATTAGGCTGAGAACTTCATTGATTTCGAACAAAGAATTTGATTGGACTTTTGGGATGGTCAAGCATGAGGACAAGAGACAAAATGCAGAAGAGACGACTCAAGTTGGGTAAAAATTCCCTTGGAAAATAACACGATGAAATATGAGACTCAGGTAACATGGTACTGACATAAGTTCATGATGGAAGAGGCAATGCAAACTCTCCATATGTTTGGAAGGATAACCAAATGGAGGATGACACAACTATATGTAATGAGAACAACTTCCTAAGGTCATATTAAATCCCAGATCTTGACGAACAAACGGAAGGATGTGCTTTGTCCAAGGGTGACTCATTGTGCTACCATAAAAAGAAAATACTTTTCCCATCCTCTTTTTGGCGTATATTTAATTTTTTGTCTTTTTCAATAATTTTGGAAAGCTTGAAAAAGAATAAAAGAATGCTACGTTACAAAGGAGGAACGAGTGTCACAAACATACTAGTTCCAAGTGCAAGGAACACACTGATGCTCAGAGAAAGGAGACATGTGCAGGAAAAGGACACTCGGGAAAATTCCTCCATGGGTCAAGGTGTCAAGATGCAGAGGAAAAATGATACAAGGTTTGTGTATAAGGCATGCTTCAAAGGATTATTTGAGAGCAACATGGAGCTGGCATTAGGCCAAAGACATAGGAATGAAAATGCAATTAATAGGACACAACAATAACGTCCTTCAATGTAATTTTAAATGAGCTCAGAGAAGGTAAGCTCGATGGTTTTTCATTTTTAGAGAGTCTGAAAAAGCGCAAAATAAGACTCCATTGGGGTACCATTTTCGAAGATAGTCCAGTTGGATCGAAAAAGGGATAAATTAGCATAGAAAAGATATCTATTCAAAACCATTTTAACGAGTGTGACAAAGACAAGATCACTCAGCAATATTTTCAATTTTAAGGACTCTGAAAAGAGATTAACTATGAACTCGCTGTCTTTTTCTAGGTTTAGTCTCCTTAGCCTGAAAACGGTGAAATTTACTGAGGAGAACTCTCTTGGTGAGACAAATATCCCGAGGTGTACCTTTTTCCTCCTTAATCTACAGGCCAGAAAAGGGGGTAAAGTCATGCTAGTAGATGTTTTTATGAACCAATTAATGAGTGTGAAAGAACAAGGTCACTCAACGATATTTTCAATTTTAAGGAGTCTAAAAAGAGCTTAACTATGGACTCTGTAATGGAAGTTCTTCTGGAGCAGTTTAACGAGTGTGAAGAAACAAGCTCACTCGAAAATCTTTTCACTTTTATGGATTCTGCAAAGAGATTAACTATAGACTCTGTGGGGGTTCCTTTTTCGTAAATTTAGTCCCTTAGGCCCGAAAAAGGGTTAAACTTATACCTGAGAATACTCTTCTAGTGAACCAAAGTTCCTAGATTATACCTTTGTTCGTACAAATGGCCCTCCAGACCGAAAAAGGGGTAAACTACCACTAGATAGAAGTGCCTTCAAATTTTAGTTTGGCAAGCCTGAAGGGCAACAAGATCGCTCGACAATCTTTTCATGTTTAGAGGGTCTGAAAAGGGCTTAAGAGAAGACCCATTTGTTTTTTGGGAGTCCCTAGGGTGAGGCCAAAAGTGATAATATATCAGACATGTGAAGGCTCAAACTCATAATAAATACAAGACTAAAAAGACTCTCGAGCCTATAGTCATTAGCGACGGCATGGACACCAAAATGCAACCAGGATCTACCTAGGGCATCCATGTGAGTGAAGGCTCTACTACTAAATTACGACACTTCTAGAGAAGAAATAATGGTTCCATGTCACAAGTCGATGGGGTTGATCCTATGGTAAAGAGTAAAAGACAACAAGGTGAAACAAGTGGAGGTGGAATCCTAACTTAAATGCAAACAGTTGGAAAAACAACTTTTACCAAAGGACCTTAGAAAGTGACCCATCACTCAAAAAGTTTCACAAACCAAAACTAGAGTATGTCGTAACATCCAATGATAAACTCAATAACCATACTAAATGATTTTCAAGCCAGAAAAATTGACAAAAGGGTTAAAAAAATGACAAAAAGGGCTAACAAATTCTATAAAAAGAAGCTTGGCAACTCATTATCACCATTGCAAATTGAGAATTGACCAAAAAGCCAAAAAACCCCAATTCTAAAAAAGTTGATTCAAGGAGTTTCAGTGGATGAAACTAACTTCTGATAAGACCAAGTAAGTATAAATCAACCCCTATTGCAATTCAATACTTCCCTTTTTGTTCATTTTAGTTTTTTTGGGAGGCGCACACTCTTAAAAAGGGTTTGGCCCTACGTGTACCCGGGTTGTCCAAGGACATCACGCATATTCCTGTGGGTATAAAACTACCTACCCATGTGCATATGTGACTCTACGCAACACAACCTGTGTACACCCTCAAACACATGGAAATTTTTGAAAAGAAATATTTTAACTCTCTTTTTAACTTGTCATTTTGCAGGATGTATGTCCATTGGAGAGAAAGGGAGCATGAATACATTTATTCTTTAGTTGCAGAAGACCTTGTTTCTCTCACCGTATTATCACAATGCGGGTTGATGAAATTCTTCCAGTGTCCACTCATGAGGGAACAACCTAGGATGTTGAATGCCTTGGTAGATTACTGGCACCCAGACACTGAGGCATTTATGCTCGAGGGACAGTCATTGACTCCAACGACTAAGGATATTTATTTTCTGAATGGCCTCTCAAGGAGAGGGGAACCAATCAACCTTCATGATTTTCCTCCTGGGCCTCACAACATACTGAATTGATCGGTCTATACTACGAGGATGGCACAAATAAAGTGGGTTCTCAGGTGTCGATCCAAAATATTTCCAACCTATCACAACAAGTGATAGTTTTACTTATTGGGCGAATCATTGGATATGCAACATTACATCAGGCCTCCTGGGTGCACATACATTGTGAGGTATAGTTCTTAAATGCACGAGTGTTTGAATAGAGCACAACCATGCTGGATTGAATGAAGAGATAGCTGACAGAGTGTCATGTGCGGAATAACAAAAGCTTCAGGTCCGAGACTGTTCTATGTTACTTTTTCTTCGAGAGGGTACCCAGTCTCAATCCACGAGAGATAGTACATGGGCACGTAGCCTCTCTCCTAGAAATGTGTACATGGGTGGTGTTGTTTCCATGACAGGGGGGGAGGGAGGACTATTGAGGCCTTCAACGATGATTTTTTCGATGGGTGGTCTCAAGAGATTTTGGCTATAGAGGACTACCCCTATGTCGGGATCAACTTCTATAGGGATCCTAACATGCCCGTACCTCCCAAAGTAGAACAAGGAGAGACAGGTATGTTTGTTTTTAATTATTATTTATCTTTTTATTTCTTTATATATATATATATATATATATATATCAATTTTTACGCATACCAGAGTATCAGACAACTATGTATCTGTTATGAATAGATGTGGCACCAATGTGTTTAGCATACTTCTTGAGGACCAGGTGGCATCCTCAACCAGAGGCAGGACCAGCCACAATTGTCGGACCAGCAGCATTAGCAGGGGGACCTCCAGCCAGAGAGACTAAGAGAGTTTTGAGATGGGTGGAGTGGAACCTCATTGCGCTCACTCCCATAGTCCCTATGGTAGAGATTGAGGATCTCCTACCATCGATGAAAACTCACGTAGTTGGGGTGCCACGGACTTGCATGCAACTCTTTCAGCATTTGGAAAATGTCTTGGTTCACTACGGAAGGGCCAACAGGCCCTGCCCTTATCTTAGGATGGACCACTTACATGTCGAGGGAACTTTTTGTATATTTTTTAGGGCATAAGCCTCGTGACGTATACTAGACATATTTTTGAGGCGCTTGCGCCCACCTATGCAATATGAGACTTTTGATATATATATGTGTATTTACATCTTTTTATGTCTTATGGATTACATTTATTTACAAATGTATTTACAAATGTATTTACATGTGTATGTGTGTTCTTTTTCTTACGTGTGTGAAATATGCCAATCTAATACTTGATTAGATAGAGCATCTGTCATTTGATTCAATCTCCTAGGAAAATGGATATATGTAATGTAATCAAAACAATATTCTAAGAAATGTACCCTAAGGAATCGTCGATGTAGAGTAGGATCATAAACGCGGTAAACCCCATTTAACTGGAATTTAACTAATTATGCATCTAATTAGACCCAGAGGTAAGAGATACCATTCAACAAGGTGTGGCAAAGTAACTCTATTACTACACTATATTCGATGATGTTATTTGTGGCGTCACCTAAATAGATACCTCTAGAAGATAAAAACTAGCCTTGAGGTGTGAAGATCACCCAAGCTGCAGAAGCAAGCCTCCGAGTGTGTCGGCTAGCACCATCTACGAATCCAATAAACACGTTTGATTCACTTGACATCTACCATAGTGAAAAAGTTGACATAAAAAATGACACGTCCATAAAACAAAAGACAAAAACTAAAATGTATAAGAACTATACATATATACAAGAAGTCACCCAAGACGACCCACCTACGAGTAATACTTCTTGAGGTAGAGCCCATTTCTAGGCTCCGCTAAATCTTTCCCTTCAAAGTCAACTAGATGATAAGAGCCCTTCTTTAATACCTCCTTCAGAATGAATGGTCTGAACCACATGGGTTTGAACTTGCCTGCCCCCAGGGGCTCCTTAGCTTGGTCATAGACCAGGACAAGGTCCCCTTCCAAGAAAATCTGAGGACGAACAGACTGATCATATTGACACTTGACTTTCTTCTTGTGAGCCTCATTAGCCAAGGTTGCATCGCGTCGTTGCTCATCGAGCTACTCAAGATATAATAAGAGTGTTGGAAATATGGCTATAGCAGAGATAACGCAGACGGTCACGGTTGTCATTGATGGCAATCGGTTGGTTATGGAGCACGCACAAGAGATGATGGAATTGATGGAAATCGGTTGGTTATGGAGCACGCACAACAGAAGCTGAAACACAGATGCTGAAACACAAATGCTGAAACACAAATGCTAAAACAAAAATGTTGGAACACAGATGATGAAACACAAATGATGGAACACAGATGCTGAAACACAAGTGTTGGAACACAAATGCTGGAACATAGAAACTAGAACACAGATGCTGAAACATAGATGCTGAAACACAGATGCTGAAACACAAATGTTGGAACACAGATGTTGAAACACAGATGCAGAAACACAGATGCTGAAATAGAGCTGGAACTTATGCTGAAACGCAGTGTTGTAACAACTGAAACACAGTAATGTTACATATGCTGAAACACAGCGCTGGGCTGAAACACAGTGCTGGAAACTATGCTGAAACAGCGCTGGATCTTTCCTGATAAAACCACACGCCTTAACCACAACATTTGTTGCATGATGTGGCATGCGTAGAGGAGGCATGCAAAGAGCCAGTTCAGAAAATCAGGGAGAATGCTGGCATGCGAAAAGAAGAAGAAAGAATGAAAGAAAGGGAAACTGTAGTTGGAGTTGAGAAAAGCGGAAGGACTTTCAGTCTAAAAATAGACTAGCAGTTAAGACAGGAGGAACACAGCGTTGCATGATGTGGCATGCATAGAGGAGGCATGCAAAGAGACAGTTCAGAAAATTAGGGAGAATGTTGGCATGCGAAAAGCAAAAGAAAGAATGGAAGAAAGGGAAACTGCAGTTGGAGTTGAGAAAAGCGGAAGGACTTTCAGTCTAAAAATAGACTGGCAGTTAAGACAGGAGGAACACAGCGTTGCATGATGTGGCATGCATAGAGGAGGCATGCAAAGAGCCAGTTTAGAAAATCAGGGAGAATGCTGGCATGCGAAATGCAGAAAAAAGAATGAAAGAAAGGGAAACTGCAGTTGGAGTTGAGAAAAGCGGAAGGAATTTCAGTCTAAAAATAGACTGGCAGTTAAGACAGGAGGAACACAACGTTGCATGATGTGGCATGCGTAGAGGAGGCATGCAAAGAGCCATTTCAGAAAATTAGGGAGAATGCTGGCATGCGAAAAGCAGAAGAAAGAATGGAAGAAAGGGAAACTGCAGTTGGAGTTGAGAAACGCAAGAAAAACCTCTGCATGTGGTGAATCTATATAATGCACTGGAACAGAGATAAGTTTTTTGGTTGTTGAAAATGAGATAGAGAGAGAGCTCTACAGGTGAGAAAAGGAAGAGGAGAATCTGAGCGACATAGAAGAAGCTGAGAATGGGCTTCAGAGGACGGTGAAGTAGAGCAGCAGATCAGAGACAGTGAAGAACGCAGAGTAGATCAGCAAAAAGGGTAAGCAAGCTATATCAGAATGAACAAGTTGATTTAAGAAATATTTATTTTGGCAAATAAGGGTGGTAGGGTGGTGTTAGGGAGACATATGTCTCTTTCTCTGCAAGTGGGTGCTTGTAGAATCTGAAGGTTGGTGCCTTCACTCAGTTGGTGCTGAAGGAAAAAGGAAGTCGGTGCTTCCACGCAGTGGGTGCTGGGATTCTGTGGGAGTTGGTGCTCTCAGCCAGTTGGTGCTGGCAATCATAGGTTGTAGCCTCTATGAGTTGGTGCTCATAAAATATGAGATGTAACGTAGTTGGAGCTTGCTTAACATCTCAAGAAGATGAGGTTTTTTCCTTGGTTGGGTTTCCTCTTGAAAAATCTGTGTCTCATACTTGTGAGTGAATGCTGTGTGTGATTGCTATTCTTTATGTTTTATGTTTATAACTCTGAACTTCATAGTAAAGACTCACTGCTACTAAGATTAATGATTCAAAGTTAAAAACAAGAGAGATTGTTGATAATCTACACTAATTGATTCACCCCCCCCCCTCTCAGTTAGTTCATACCTGTAACAATTGGTATCAGAGTAGGTTCCTTTAGTATAAGGTAGATCCTGTAGTGAAATCATGACTAGTCATGATGGTTCAACCAACAAGGCACCCATTTTTAATGTTACAATTTTTGCCTTCTGGAAGGTAAGAATGAGAACATACTTAATGTCTCTGGGAGCAGATGTTTGGGAAGTAGTAGAAACAGGATATACAAAACCAACTGTGTTTCTGTCTAAACATGAAAAACTAGAGTTCACCTTTAATGCAAAGGCTATGAATGCTATTCCCAGTGGTCTGGCTGAATCAGAATTTGTGAAAGTAACGAATCTTCAAACTGCTAAAGAAATGTGGGAAAAATTGATAAGTAGCTATGAGGGAAATGAGAAAGTTAAAGATGCCAAACTACAAACTCATAGACTGAGATTCGAACAGTTGAGAATGAATGAGGATGAAAACATAAGTAAGTTTTTCTTGAGAGTTGATGAAATGGTGAATGCTATGAGGAGTTTAGGAGAAGCAATTGATGACTCAATCCTTGTCCAAAAAATTTTGAGATCTCTACCTGAAAGATTCAATCCTAAAGTCTCTGCAATAGAGGAGATGAGTGAACTCAAGACATTATCTCTTGATCAGTTGCTAGGAAATTTAACCGCTTATGAA